>CAKNYM010051662.1:45318-71831 GCA_932195095.1 Andricus curvator | reverse complement strand
TATATATATATGTGTAATTTAAAAAAGAGGGTTAAACAACAACCGCAGGGTCCCACTGAGAGAAACTACCATCTAAAAATGACACCGGATCCCAGTAGAACCACGGTAAATCACACTTATGGCGACGTCCCACAACCGTGAGATGGGTGGTCACGACACGATGAAATCACAACGACAGGCCGGCGAAACCCTCGTGTGTCTTGAGGACACGAAGCGACCCAAGGATGACAGCTTTCTGCATCCATATCTTAAGTTCTTTGGCATATTTTTGGCACGCGGGTGTGGCTTTGAGGTTACGAACCAGTGATAGCTTCGCACCTCCGAGAGCACCGAGAGAGCACACAAGGACAATTACTTGCACCGAATATTTTGGGTACAGTCATTGCAGCTCTCTTTTAAGGTCTTGATACCTCTCCTCCTTTTCTTTCTCCTTGATAGTGATGTTGTATTCGGACGGAGCCGAGAATTTGATCACGAATATAGTTCGTTTCTTAAAGTCTTGGAGAACATATATAACAAAGTACCTATAATTTTATATTTTATTATCTAAACATAATACTGTCTAATGTGACGATTGATTATATTCTTATTAAATATTTTCAATGGCAAAAATGTATTCTGAAATTTCAAGAATCATAAATTTTGTCAATAAATTTCACTATTATACTAATAATTTATATAATATTAAGTGTAAAATATGATATACTAATACGAAAATCTTGTTTTCTATATTAAAGTAGCTTTTTGATGCCTAGCGTATTCGACATTTTTTTAAAAATAATTTTGTTGTTTAACACAGAAGAGTTTTTTTCAATTAAAGCTGTCTAAATTCTAAAAAGATCCCTTTAAGGACCATTTAGGAAAAAAAATCAATATAGTTTATTTAAATATAAATTAGAAAAAAATTGTAAAATATATCAATAACAATTGTACTGTTATAAAAAACGTTAGATGATTTTTGAATGGTTTTGTATGTTCATGAAGCGATTTTCGTTTTCAATCAAATTTAAAGTAATAAACAAACATTAAAAACAAAACAAAATAATTTTTATTGTTACAGACGAATGCGCTGTTTGAGCAATTTTTAAGAGTTTGAGGTCCTTTTTTTTAAACATGCTTTATTTTATTTGACAGATGTTTCATTAAACAATATTGTCATTTGGTAGGTAGGTGATTTTTAAATGGTTTTGTTTATTTATGAAGTGATTTTCGTTTTCAATGCAATTGAAAGTAATAGACAAAGTAAAGAAAAAACAAAAATAAATATATTTCTTATCGTTATAAACCAATATTATAAACAAATGCAAAGTTTGAGCAATATAATAACACCAAACTGAAAAGTACCGGAAACTAATAAAAATTGCTCAAACTGTGCATTTGTTTATAAAAAGTGTTAATAACAATCACGGTTATGAAATGACAATATAGTTTACTGAAGCATGACCGGCAAGTAAAAGAAAACACGCTTTTGAAAAGAAGTACCTCAAACACTAAAAAGTTGCTCAAACTGGGCATCTATTTATACAATTTCTTTATAGCAATCAAATTTGTCATAAAACGGCAATATAGTTCACAGAAGTATCATTATAGCAAGCCTACAAAATACATTTAAAAAAAGTAACTGAAAATCTTCAATATTGCTCAAACTGCGCATTTGTTTAAAAATTGGTTTATAACAATAAGAAATACATTTATTTTTGTTTTTTCTTTACTTTGCTTATTACTTGAAATTGCATTGAAAACGAAAATCACTTCATAAATATACAAAACCATTCAAAAATCACCTACCGTTGTTTATAACAATACAATTGTTAATAGCATATTATTATTTTGATAGCAAACTATGAATTTATGCTTAGTGAATGTTTATTTATCGATTTTATACTAATATCAATCATTTTGAATTAATTACGTGTGTGACGGGATCGTATTTTGAACATTTTTTCGTAATTTTGCCCCACTATCCGTCCGCAACTTTCAGCCCCGCCAAACGGACCTTTCCAACCCGAATTGTGCCAAAGAAAATTTTTTCTTATAGAATTAAAACAGTTTCTTATAGAATTTGAAAAATTCATCAATAAACTTGTGAACTGATGTTTCAAACATTGTTAAAGGACCCCGAAGGTTTCTTGTTGAAATTGAGTTTCGGCTAAATTCTCATCAAATTGGGCAAATTTAACAGAAATCCAATTTCCGTAAGGAACATGGGTAGTCCTTTAAGGTACATCCATAAGTTACGTAAGGGTTATTTTCGGAATTTTAGACCCCCCTTCCCTCTTCATAAGCCTTTTTCTGTAGTCAATGTTGGAAAATCTCATATTCAAGGACCTTGCAACAAACTTATTGTCAAATATTTGCTCAATAGGGCATATCTAAAAAAAGTTCGTAATTCGCAGTTCTAATAGGAATTAAAACTTTCTCTGAAGAGTTAAAGAGACTTCCTTAAAGTTTTATATCTAAAAAAATCTTCTGTCTCCGCTTCGTGAATATCGTCAAAAAACAATAAAAGCTACACACTGCTTCGTCCCTGTAGCCAAAAAATTTTTTATGAGATCTCAGTTACCAGAAAAATAGTTGAGAGCAAGAGAATTTACAACTGTGTATCGTTAATGCCATCTACATATTTTCTACTCTGCCTAAATGCCCTTGAAATTGAAGAAAATCTTTTAAAAAATCGATTTTTTCGCTTTTTTCTTATCAATTTTCTCGACTATTTGATGATAAAATACGTGATATATGTTATTGGAAATGTATTTCAAACATATTAAAACCAAAATTTACGAAGCAGGTTGACATTAAAATCATTTTTGTTGACTCAGAGTGACAAGAAAATACACTCCACGCCCGATAGAAGAACAGTTTCGGGCATGGCCTGCAAGTAGCCTTGATCCTCAATCGGGCGTTTCAAACGTAAACAGTCAGGGCCGTCCGAACCGTTTCCAATTTAGCGAGCTGGGAAACTGCGTGGGCCAGCCGTTCTAGGAATACCGTAAACCGAGCCTCTTTTTATCGGGCGTGGAGTTAAAAATTGTTTTAAATGAATTTCTTATTAAATTTCAAGGATGCTTCGTCAAAATAATTTTTTTTCCACTATACAAGCACAAATTTGAGTATAGTGGAAAACATTTTTACTTCATTTAGAGTTAGACACTCAAAATTCACCTTATCGTAAAACAAAAAATAATGTCACTTTTAGATATTTCCTTGCAATCCATAGTCAATAAAAGTTATTTCAATATGAACCTTTAATGGCATTATCGCTATACAGGCATAAATTCACTTTTTCAAAAATATGTTTTTCTGATAACTTAGATCTCATAAAAGGATCTTTTGGCCTTCAAATAAGAAGAAATGTGCCGCTTTCAGTGGCTTTTGACTATATCTACGATGTGGCGACAGAAAAAAATGTCTTTTTTAATGAAACTTTAGGTGTTTTTGAATCCTAACAGAAAGTTTTCATCCTTATTAGATCTACGAATGAAGAACTTTTTCTAGATATGCCCTATTGCACAACTACAAAAAGTATTGGATTGTTTTTCATTCAAATACATAAATTAACTCTCGAACTTTGTGACCTGTAAGTTTGGCATAATAATTTCATGTATTTCCTTATTTTGGGGCGTTGAAACCAGGGCCCAATCTTAAAATTGAATTGCCTCATTTTACTCCATAAATACTACAATCACATGTTTTTTAGATAATAATGACCTAATCCTGTTTTAAATGAAATCTGTATTTTGAGTGAAAAATTAGCTAATTTTAATAGTTTTTGTCTAAATCGTTTTTTTTGTCTGATCTGAGCTTGAAGGTTCTTGTAGTTTATATTTATAAATATTTAAAAGTTTGTCCCTGAAATTTTTAATTTTCGTCAATAAAGCTCTCATTTTAGGTTTCAGGATGGAACTAAAAAAATATGTTTTGAATCTGTAATTTTATTCCTTATTCTTTAAGCAGAAAAAAGTTAGGTGTATGTTAGAAGATTTCTGCAAGTAGTGCTCCGTATGATTCATAAAACATTCTGGCCAGTAACTATGGATGTACTCGTATTTGTTTGTTCTCAATTTATGAGCACATTACTTCCTCACGGGCATCAAATGAATTTGCTTCCTCATAGGAGGTTTATTTTTGCTAAAAAAAACTGATACTTATTCCACCAAGTTCTCATCTAATACCGAAAATCTTATTTCCAGAAAATCCGGGACCATCAAAAGGTCAATCAATGTGTTTTATGAACAAACCAATAACTTCTTAAGTTACAATAGTGTTATATTTAAAAAAAATATATATATTTTCCCTATGCAAAAAAAAAAGTAACCATTGTTTTTAATTTTATAAATCGCTTTTGATAGATCATCTCTTAGATCATGAAAGGTCATTAAAGGTTCCTGAATGAATCTTTCGAAGCGGCTTGCAAACACGAACAATTGCATCAAATACAGTACTGTTATATTTCCAATAATAAAAATTGTACATAACAAAAAATATTGTAAATAAACAAAATAAGCAGTATATATTCAAATCGGTATTGCTAAATCGTAAGAGGTCATGGAAGGTTCGTCATTGGATCATTCGTTTAGAGGTGATATTTGAAATCTGCATTAAAAAATGCATCAAATTTATCTAAAGCATGTCCTAAAAATTTTCGTTTTGACCCCTACAAAATTGTTTACTAAAAAATGTAGTTGCAAATATCTATTAAACTACACCTGATGGTAACAAAATGTAGATTCGTATTCAGCATTGAAAAATATTTCGGAAATGGTATGTCGCATTCAACGACATAATTCATTGGAATCATGGATTAATATTGTCGAGGCGATTTTGAGAGTCTCAGAAGTTGTAATTTATTTGTGAGACGCGAACAAATATATCAGATACAGTAGTGAAGTATGTTAAATATTAACAAAGTTTTTCTGATATAAACATAATAAATCGTTGTGCTTAAACTTTATAAATCGGTACTAGTAGTAGGCCGTAAAAGGTTCCACATTATTAGGTCGATAGATGCGTCTCAGAGAAGCGACCAAATACGTCAGATATAGTTATGTTTCATTACGAAAATCAAAAAAGTTTTCCTCATATAAAGAAGGTGAACAAACTTTTTTTTCAAGTTTCTGAACGCAAAAAATGTTTCTTTGAGAATCACCAATTTTATTTCAAATATGAACATTATCGTCAGCGGTCAACGCATCCTCAGTTTTTAATTTACCATATAAAATTTTAGATAGCCTTAAAGAAATATTATCTACTGCTTTTATTTTTACTACGTTTACTCACTTTTTGTCGATTATGAACCTTTTTGCTGTCCTCCTGATGGTTGCGATCCGTATTTTGTCAATAATTTCTTTATTCGTGTTTAATTTAAAAAAAAATTTGGAAGTTTTTTTATGACAAAACCAAAGTTGACTATTGTATTTGTTTACTTTATGCAAACGGAATTTATAACCATCAACAACTATTAATTCTTTTCCCTTCTCACTTAACCTTGACTCCATTTTCAAAATGTTGCGTTGTTTACATTAAAGCGGGAAGCGATTACCTGAACGAACACGAATTTAGGGAAAAAGACACGCACACTACTAGTTAGATTTTAAGATACTGTGAATTATCACCTTTTCAGGCGATAACTAGTATTACGGAATTTTCCGTAAAACTAACCGGTCAAGTATAGCGCAAGCGCTAGCATTGCGGAATTTTCCGTAACGTCAGCCCTGCGCGAGCAGGAAAAGGGATTAGTCTCACGGAACATTGCGTAACGGTAGAAAGATTGAAATATTAAACTAAAGGTGATAATGACCTTTCTGAACTACCCCCTGCTCCTCTCTTGTCAGGTGTTCTTCACGCTGGTAGGGGAAGAGAGATAGTACAGGCGCCCAATGAGAAATCTTGCGTTAATTGATACCTGAAATTTGACAGAAACAGAGTTCAGTTAAAAAATGTAGGTTTCAAAAAGATTTACAAAATGAATGTTCATAAGTTAAAATTCGTTAATTTGTTTACTTGAAAAAAAATAGAAACCGTCCGGAATCGCCTTTTTTAAATATGCGATTATCTTCGCAATAATCAATCAACAAGTTTCAAACTTTCAGAAGATATTCCCCTTTTCACTTTTAAAAAGTGTGACAAAAATCAGCATAAAATAATTCTTATTTATCCCAAGAAGTCATTTGTTATTCGAAATTTGAGTTTTTTCAACGGAATTTCTACATGTTCGACCGATGGGATATCAAGAAAAGTGGGTGATTGTATTCTACAAGAGTTGTACATTGTTGTCAATTTTCACTTTGTGGAATCAAGGTTAAATGCATTTGACAGGTGCTCTTTTTCCACAAGTTTCCCAAACAAAAATGTATAGTACTTCAAAGGTGGGGGAGGGGGGATAATTTTCTTTGGAAAAACAATTTCTGTTGTTGCAATTTTTAATCAATAAAGCTCAAATTTAGATCAAGTATAGAATAAGTATTACGCCGTAATAATTTATTTATAGATTTAATGCTTTCACGATAATTCATTATAATAAATTTAAAATTTAAAGCTTTTTCGGGTTTCAATCGTGTGCGAAAGTATGAATCTTGCCGACATTTCGTGAACATTGCAGTTCACTTCTTCAGGGCTGACCTGAGCAATGTTCACGAAACGTCGCAAGATCCATAGTTTCGCACATGATTGAAACCCGAAAAAGCATTAAATTTTAAATTTGTTATAATTTATTTATAATTTTTTGTTTCTAAATATTTTTCTACAAGATTTCCATTTATTTCTCTCCAAAACAGAATTGTATGCAGGTTTCTAAATGTACTATTTCTTCGACAAGGGCAACGTGCAACATCTGCTATTTTTTCTTAATTATTATTGCCGGAAAGTTTGCACTTTCAAAATCATTAGTGTCAGGGAAATTTTCCCTTATTTTATGTTCATCCTTTCGAAAACTCATTTTAGCATCTTGTCCCAGCTTAGGGCGCTTTAAGCCGTTTATTGCTTTATAGCCTACTCGGTGGGTTTCCTATCACCACTACGTAGCGCGTCCTCAGGTTGCGGATAGAGGAACGGCCCGTAAGGCTGAACAGCCCCAAGGTTAACTGCGAATACAAGAATAAGCAGTCGCGGACAGCCGATAGGAGCCAGTCGTGGGTGTGGTGAATCTAGCACTGGTAAAAAATAGGTACACGACAACCATGGCTTGGGGGGACCCACCCATTCGCGTTCATACACAATGGGTGGGTTCTGGCAAGCCAAGGTGCAGCGTGTACCCACCTAGAAACTCTACCCGAACCAAAACTAAAAATCTTGTAAGGGAAAAATCCTGCTGCCCATTGGACACTGCAGCGATGACACTGCCCGCAAGAGATGTGTGGAATGATTCGCCTGCATAGGGCCAAAGGGGTATTGATGCCAGTAGGCGCGCTGCCTTGCAGGGGGACGTTAGGGTACGAGGATGAAACTGTAATGTGTCTGACGACAAGTTGACATGGTCCTTGTCAGAGTCGGAAAGCTCCCATACTTAGACCTAGGGAGGTATGGGGGTTATCACTCCTGGGACAGTGGACTCACCTACGATCGGAATAGGATCCTAACGTGCGGATTATCTTGAAACTACCATGGCTAACTTGCAAAAACTAAAAACTACAGTTAAAGATCTAAGGGTGGGAACTCTAAACGCGCGTAGTCTAAAAACTGGCCGATTTAGCGAACTCATTAAGATAGCAATTGAATACAAAACTGACGTAATAGCACTTCAAGAAACCTGCTGGTCGGGCGATTTCGCGTCAATTTCTAGGGATAACTATACTTTGCACTGGGGAGGAGCTAAGGGGCAAAGACTGGGGACTGGTTTTCTTATTAATAAACGAATTTCGCAAGCACTTATCGACATGCAATTCATTAACGACCGGTTATCATACATTGTACTAAAGGGTAATTTCAGCAAACACGTATTAATCAATGTGCACTGCCCCACCGAGGACAAAGACGAAGACACTAAAGATCTTTTTTATGAAACAATCGAGCAGGTTTTTGACAAGTTCTCAACGTTTGACGCAAAAATAGTATTGGGGGATTTCAACGCGAAAATTGGAAAAGAACCAATGTATAGGCCTACAATAGGATCAGAAAGTTTGCATGACGTCAGTAATGATAATGGAACCAGAGTAATAAACTTTGCAGCTTCAAAGAACCTCGTTGTCAAAAGCACATATTTCAAGCATAAAAATATACATAAGGCCACCTGGACATCACCAGATGGTAATACTCACAATCAGATTGATCACGTTCTAATAGACAGAAGACGTCATACAAACATTCTCGATATAAGATCGTATAGGGGAGCGGATTTAAATTCAGACCATTTTCTCGTGATAGTAAAACTAAGATCTAGGCTAGCGTTAAGTAAGAAAACAAGCCGCACAGAGCCAACAGTTCGTTTCAATATAGATAAGTTCAAAACAGCAACAGAAACATTAAATTACCAAGTTGAGATTTCTAATAGTTTCGACGCTCTCCAAGAACAGAGAGACGATAACAATAATCACGAGGAGGACCCGGAAACCCTGTGGAGCAATACGAAAAAGGCGATAAAGGCAGCCGCGAAACTTACGATAGGTTTTAAGAAAGTAACCAAAAGCAAACCATGGTTTGACGAAGAGTGCAAACTCTGGTTTGAGAAACGTCGGAAGGCCAGACTAAGTAGTTTACAAAATAGGTGCGATCAAACACATAAGAAATATCTCGAGATTAGCAAAAGTACAAATAGGCTCTACAGATCCAAGAAAAGGGAGTGGGAAAAGAATAAAATACTAGCAATAGAAGCGCATAATAAACAAAATAACCCGCGTGAGATGTACAGGGGAATCAATTTTATAAAGAAAGGCTTTCAAAGTAGAACGGAAGTAATGAGGGACGAAAATGGCAATCTAGTAGCCGATGCGACAGAGAGACTGAATTTATGGAAAGATTATTTCGATAAACTATTAAATGTACGCGAAGCCCCCGTTGAAGGTAATCTCGGCGAAATCCACACTGCTGATCTTTTAATTAACGATCCTACTGATATAGAAATAGAAATGGACATAAAGAAGTTGAAAAATAACAAAGTCGCGGGCATTGATGACCTACCGTCAGAACTGATAAAAAATGGAGGCCCTTGCCTCACAAGGCAAATTTGTAAATTGATACGCGCAGTTTGGAAAACAGAACGCATGCCGGAAGAATGGAATACCTCTATCATTATTCCCATCTTTAAAAAAGGCGATAAAACTAACTGTAACAACTATCGGGGAATTTCACTTGTGCCTTCGTGCTACAAGATCCTGTCTAATGTTATCCTAAGTAGACTAACTCCTTTTGCCGAGGAAATCATTGGGGATTACCAGTGTGGATTCCGCCGAAACCGATCTACAAGCGATCAAATGTTTACAATTAGACAACTGTTAGAAAAGAAATGGGAATTTAAAGAAGCAGTACATCAGCTATTTATCGATTTTAAAAAAGCTTACGACTCTATTATACGCGCGCGAATGTACTGGATCCTAGAGTTCTTGGGTGTGCCAAGAAAATTGGTTAGACTTATCGAAATTTGCTTAAGCGGCAGTAAGGGTAGAATACGCGTAAACGGTAGTTTATCTGAAGAGTTTTCGATCCGCGATGGCCTGAAACAGGGCGATGCACTTTCGTGCGTCCTTTTTAACTTAGTTTTAGAATACGCGGTTATGCAAGTGCAGGCGAATCCGACCGGTGCTACCCTCAATGGGGTAATACAAATTCTTGGATATGCGGATGATCTCGACGTACTAGGGGATGATAAAGAAACGGTAGCTAAAAATGCAGAAATCTTGATCGCAAAAGCCAAAGAGATTGGCTTGGAAGTTAGCGAATCGAAGACAAAATATATGACCGTCGTCAGGTCCGGACAAAGTAATCAAGACGGGGATCTAATGGCCGGAAATATGAAATTCGAAAGGGTTAACGAGTTTAAATACCTCGGGTCTATTATAACTAGCGAAAATAAGATTAAAACGGAAATCAATGCGCGGCTGCACGCTGGCAATGGGTGCTATTATGCAGCAAACACGCTACTAAAATCGCGATCGCTATCTAGAAACATCAAAGTAAGAATTTACAAAACGATGATAATGCCGGTCGTCATGTACGGGTGTGAAACGTGGGCGCTGACGAAAGGAGAAGAGAATAGGTTTAGAGTTTTCGAGAATAAAGTACTTAGAAAAATCTATGGTCCAAAAAGGGACGAAGAGACCGGCGAGTGGAGAAAACTGCATAATGATGAGCTGCACGCTCTCTACGGGTCAGCAAATATTAATAGAGTCATGAAAGCGCGTAAATTAAGATGGGCGGGGCATGTAGCAAGAATGGGCAATGAAAGAACAGTGGCGCAAGTTTTAAGAGGGAAACCGATTGGTAAGAGACCTCTAGGCAGACCGAGAATCAGATGGGAGAAAAATGTAAGGGATGATCTAAAAGAACTAGGACATGATTACTTAAACTGGATGGAGAATGCACAAGATAGAGATGTGTGGCGGTCTCGGGTAGATGAGGCGATGAACTTTCGAGTTCGAACTGCTAATCTATAATAATAATAATTGCTTTATAGCTGTACATGCGCCTCATCCGACCCATGTATCGCTGCATGATCCGTTGCATTTGAAAACTACAATATTATGTATTGTAGCGTTATCCTACATTTCGGAAATAAACTTCCAATACATTTAGTGGAAGTTTTATGCGGAAATTTTTAACAGTGTGTCGTATCATGTTAGCCGGGGGCGCTGAATCGTGCACTATCACAAGTAAGTGCGTGTCGCGACTTGGCTTGCATAAAACTCCTTTCGAGATTCCGCTCTTATCATTAGATCACATGCAAACCAATATTAAATCCGCGACATCAGCTACATTCAAATCTAGATTTGATAATAAAAAATGGAACCTCGATCTCTTAGTAGTCAATCAAATTGCAGGTGCGATGCCCAGTATGTCTCTCGATGGAAATGACTTTGAAATTCCGCCTAACATCTTTTTAGCTGACCCAAATTTCCATGAACGAGCTTCTGTCGCCATAATTATCGGCGCAGAATTCGCAGGTAGGGGCTATCATCAAATTCGCAAAACGAATAATCGTTCAACAAACATATTTTGTCTTTCTAATCAAAGCGAAAAATTGCCTATTTTATGTGAGTTAGACCCAGTTCCAATGACTTCCACGCACTTAAAAGAAGAGCAAGCTTGCGAAATACATTTCGCGAATCACATTCAGCGCGATGACGGCGGCCGGTATATCGTAAAACTACCATTTAATGATGAAATAGATCAACTCGCGGACTCGCGCAATGTTGCATTTCAAAGACTCTATGCGCTTGAAAGAAAATTTGAAAGAAACCTTTCCCTGAAAACTCAATATTCAGATTGCATTAATGATTATCTCTCGGGAGGTCACATGTCATTATCACCCAAAGATTCTCTAAGTAAGGGCTACTATCTCCCTCATCACGCGGTCGTCAAAGAGACCAGCCTTACTACTAAAACTCGCGTTGTTTTTGACGCTTCCGCGAAATCATCTTCAGGTATATCTCTGAACGAGTGTCTTATGGTCGGCCCCACTATTCAGGACGATCTTATTCGATTTTTACCAGATTTAGATCATTTTTATTCGCGCTCACTGCCGACATCGAACAGATGCATCGCCAAATTAAAGTATAACTCGTAGATAGCGCTTATCAAACAATTATTTGGCGTGAAATCCCAAACGAACCTATCAAAATTTATGAATTGAATAGAGTAACGTTCGGAACGGCTTCCGCCTCCTATCTCGCGACTCGTACTCTGTATCAGCTATCAGACAACGAGCGCGTCTCATCCCCTCGCTTCAGCAGTTCTCAAACGCTACTTTTACGTCGACGACCTTTTAACAGGGACTCAATCCTTGCAGGAAGCCCTTGTACTTCGCAATGATTTAATTCAATTGTTACACAAAGGTGGATTCAATCTTAGAAAATGGGGATCAAATGATCCTCGATTAATAAAAGATTTTCTCAGTGATTCGCGAAACGATTACATGTCAATCGATCCAACAGCAACAATCAAAACTTTAGTTCTTCATTGGGACCCTCCGTCCGATTCAATCGTTTATACGGTCAAACTACCAAGTTTAAATGAAAAAATAATGAAATGATCTATCTTATCGCAACCTGCGCAATTATTTGACCTGTTAGGTCTGCTGGGGCCAGTCGCGATTTCAGCAAAAATCCTATCCAATCATTGTGGAAAACTAAAATCGGCTGGGACGATCCAGTTCCCCCAGATTTTCAAAATGCATGGGTAGAATTTCAAAACCAACTTCCCCTTTTAAATGATGTTCAATACGGTCGATGCATTACCATTCCAAATACTATCGAAACCCAGATTCACGGTTTCAGCGACGCCAGCGAAAGAGGCTACGGAGCCTGTATCTATCTACGCTCTACCGATGATAAGGGCAAACATTACTGTGCTTTGATATGTGCCAAGTCGCGCATCACTCCTTTAAAAACTGTCACATTGCCGAAGTTAGAATTATGCGCAGCAGTTTTATTAACTAAATTTTACACAACCACAATTCAATCACTTCAAATGCCTGTTAATAAGACATTTTTTTGGTCAGATTCTATGATCACTCTTAATTTAATTAAAACTGAGCCACACACGCTGAAAACCTTTGTCGCGAATAGGGTAGCTCAAATTAACGGAATCTCACAGCCTCATGAATGGCTACACGTACCAACACACGAAAATCCAGCGGATCTGATATCGCGAGGCCAATATCCAAAAGATTTGTTGGAATCCAAACTGTGGAAAGACGGTCCAGCTTGGCTGTACCAAGATTGCAGCATGTGGCCTAAAACTAAATTGAATTACTTAGAAATTCCGGAAAAACGAACGATTAAACCCACTTTATCATTCACTCTCACAATTTCAAGCAATAAAAGGGGTCAATCGTCCACCAATGCGAATCTGGGTCAGTCGTCCACCAATGCAAATCTGCTCGAAAGATATTCGGGTCTAAGGACACTAAAACGTGTAGTAGCATGTTGCAATCGTTTTATTGAAATTTAGAAACAAAAAATAAAATAGAAAGATCTGTTAAAAAATCGTGTTAATAATTTCTAAACATCGTTTTAATTTTAAACGATTTAAATTGGTCCTCTTTCGAGTGAGGAACTTGACATGGCGATGAACACTATGCTTAAAATCGTGCAAAATGCAAGTTAGTCAAAATAAATGAGTGCACTTTCTCGCGGAGAATATATAGATAAAAAAAGCAGTCTATTGTGCTTGAATCCTTTTCTAGACCAGGGAGTCATAAAAGTAGGAGGCAGACTTCGAAATGCCAATATACCAGCTACTCAAAAGCACCCAATGGTCCTACCGCGCAATCATCATGTAACCACCTTAATTATTCACGAAGAACACGTCAAATTAAAACACGCGGGCGTACAAGCAACTTTTTATGGCGTACGAGAACAGTATTGGCCAATCGACGGTCGTAACATCACGCGACACATTATTTACAAATGCGTTGAATTTTTTCGAGCGAAGCCTCGCGGAATTGATTATATAATGGGAAATCTACCTGAAAGGCGTCTCTTTTATTCTCGACCCTTTCTGAACGTCGGCATTGATTATTGCGGACCTTTTTTTATAAAAGAAAAACGCCACAGAAAACGTAAGATAGAAAAAGCCTACGTCTCGATTTTTATATGCTTTGCAACAAAAGCAGTCCATCTCGAACTAGTCAGCGATCTAACGACTGAAGCTTTCCTCGGCAGTCTAAAAAGGTTCCTTTCTCGCGGGACGAGGGCTAGTACAATCTACTCTGATAATGGCCCAAATTTTGTTGGTGCCAACAGAGAATTAAAAGAAATATACGAGTTCATTCAAACAACCTACAATGACCCGAAAGTAAAAAATTTCATTCAAAATCAACAGGTGAATTAGAAATTCATTCCTCCCCACTCACCACATTTCGGCGGCCTGTGGGAGGCCTCAGTGAAGTCGTTTAAGCACCATATTATACGTACTGTAGGAAACACATTACTGACTTACGAACAATTACAGACGTATGTTATCAAAATTAAGGCAATTTTAAACTCTCGTCCTCTGACCTAAAAGATCTTCTTCCCTTATCTTCCGGACACTTCCTCATTAGTGCCTCTCTGACGAGCTTCCCTCAGGTGGACTATCGCAGTCTACGAGCCAATCAGTTGTCACCCTGGCAACATACGCAGCTGCTGAGAGATCATTTCTGGTCCAGGTGGTACAAAGAGTACCTCAATGAAATGATCACCCGCAGCATATGGAAGAAATCTGTTCGTCAAAACAACATCGACATCGGAATCCTCCTCATGGAAAAGGACGACAATCTCCCTCCAATGTGCTGGAAGTTAGCAGCGCGAATCACAAAAGTTCATCCTGGAAAGGGATGGGATCGTCCGAAAGCTGACCTTAAAAAATGCATCGGGATACTACGATCGGCATCTCAAAAAAATGTATCCGATCCCAATCTACTCGCAAACTAATTAGTTTTTTCACCATTCAACCACGATCAAGTGGATTTCGTGTCTTTAGTCTTACAAACTATTCTCTCTTTAAATGATTTACATAATTGAGCACGTCAGAGCAAAAGAAAGACTCCGCAGAGCCGTGAGGAGAAACGAGACAAGTTTTTATGATGAACTTATTGCGTTAAGAACTTATCTCAAACCAAACATGAGTGCAAATTAAATTTTGACGTTCATACTAAAAGAAAACTTGCATCTCGTGTTTCCAAACACGCTCATAACATACCGAATTTTAAACACTTTGCCTGTATCTGTCGCAAGCGTGGAGCGATCCTTTTTAAAGTTGAAAATAATAAAAAAACTACTTGCGAACAGCAATGGCGGAAAAGAGACTGTCAAACTTGACTATGGTATCAATTCAGCGAGTGATTACGAATTTATTGGATGTGTCTGAACTGGTTGAAGAATTTGCCCAGATTAAAGCAAGGTGGGCAAATTTCTTTGGAATCCTTATTATATCTAAATAATGTGTATGATAATAATAATGTATATAAGCGTGCAAGCAAGAGCCAGAAATACTTGGAAATATTCTCAGTGGATGCTCAAAATATGCACGCTACGGGTACATAGAGAGACACAATGCGGCTCTAAAAGTTTTATGTTACCATCTTATGCACGAGTTTTGGACTGGACAAGTGTGCCTGCGTCCACCTACCCCAAGGAAGACTAGAAACTACATCATTGCGTGACGATCAGGATGTTCAACTCATAGGCGGAAATACCATTCAACATCTTGATAATGGAGAAACATATACATATCTTGGAATACCGCAAGCGGAAACCCAAAATGTGCGTGTGTTAAAATCGGCCCTTGAAAAAAGGTATTGCCAAATTCTCAGAAAAATTTGGGCTTCCGAATTATCTCGGAAGAATGAGATCCAGGCGACCAATATGCTGACCGTTCCTATACTGCTCTACACGTTTGGTGCAGTAAAATGGAACGTCGATGAGTTGAAGCAACTTAACCGTAGTACACGCAAGATGATGACAATCCAGGGGAGATAGAGGCTTGCTAAGCTTGGAGTGTCTTCATCGCAGAACGGTTCTGGCTACAGCCTGCTCAGTTTTAAATAGCACAGATTCTCTTGTGCGACTCGTACATCAACATGAAGTCGTCAATGTTCAGGCGTTTCTATAACGTGCCGCAGATAGGGCCGCAGAGGAGCTTGGTCTCCCATTTGATTCCAGCGACACTACACATGATCTAGCATCACTAATACGTCTGGTGCTCAAAAGTCGTGTACAGGAAGCAGAAAATTCGCTTCTACTAAGAGAAAATGCTGACAAGCCCCTTGATGGTAAATTCTACGGTATTATACGTAGAGAAGAGATATCTATGGGCCTATCCAACATATTTCTCAAGTCTGCTGGATTGAGATCGGAGACTGAGCGATTTAGTTTCGCCTGTCAAGACGGCGTTATAGACACCTTAGTTTACCGCGATACCAACTGCCGAGTGTGCAAGCAAGAGCCAGCAACACTTGGACATGTTCTCAGTGGCTGCTCAAAGTATGCATGCTACGGGTACATAGAGAGACTCAATGCGGCTCGAAAAGTGTTATATTACCACCTTAAGGTGGAGTTTGAATGCTGTGGCTGAGCCCAAGCTGGCCGCACGGCGGGATACCTGCAGATTCGGCCTTGTGGTCAAAGTCGCATGTTTGATTTCCAATGCGGCGACTGCACCCACTATATCAGTGCAGTTTTATCGCCTGCGGCAGTAGGTTGTTGTACGCCATGGCAGAAAGACGACAATTATTATTCAATTTCCTTGACGAGGAGGAAGATCTATTATTACTTTTATTAAAAGATGCAGTTCAGAATGAATCTCAGGCCTTGTATGCGATAAGAGATCTTGAAGAATTTCAAAAATTCTCATGGAGAGACATTTTTTAAATGATGACGCAGTGTTTCGAAAATGTTTCCGGTTAAATATTCATCAATTTAATTATATGCTGTCCATAATTGAAGATGAACTAAAGGGAAAGTCATGCGGATATGTGAAGCTTTTACTGATTACTTCAGTAGTGATCCTGGCCCAGTGGCGTGGCAATTAAAACATGTCAGTAGAACTGACAAATTCCATTTGAAAATTCCATGAGGAAATTCCATACGGAAATTCTACAAACATTTCTACATACTAATTTTGGACTAAGTTTGACTTCAAGTGATGAATTGCGCTCTCGGAAATCACAGTCCGGTAGTCACACCCTTGCACCAGGTATGCGAACAACATTTTCTTTGAGAAAATTAAGCTACCCACGTCAAAACCTTGCACCTGCTGCGGGTTCCTCGAGGACACGAGACTACACCAATGCCCAAGGTGTAAAAAACACATCTTCTCCGGGGAAGTCTGGGTTTTACAGTACTTTAGGGTCCCTGTAATAAGTTCTTCGTAAACACGAGATTAAATAAATGCCCCAGGTGTAAAAAACACATCTTCTCTGGGGAAGTTTGGGTTTTACAGTACTTCAGGGTCCCTGGAGTAAGTTTCTCGAAGATACGAGATTGAAACAATGCCCCAGGTGTAAAAAAAACATCTTCTCCGGGGAAGTCTGGGTTTTTCAGTACTTTAGAGTTCCTGGAGTGTGTTCCTCGAGGACACGAGATTGAATCAATGCCCCAGGTGCAAAAAACACATCTTCTTCGGGGGAGTCTGGGTTGTGCAGTACTTTAGGGTGCTTGGAGGGTGTTCCTCGATGACGCGAGGTTGCACCAATGCACCAGGTGTAAAAAATACATCTTCTTCGGGGGAGTCTGATTTTTGCAGCACTTTAGAGTGTCTAGAGTGCGTTCCCCCAGGACACCAGATTGAACCGATGCCTCAGGTGTAAAAAACACATCTTCTTTGGCGAAGTCTAGGTTTTACAGTACTTTAGGGTGCTTGAAGTGCGTTCCCCGAGGACACCAAATTGAACCGATGCCCCAGGCGTGAAGAACGCATCTTCTCCGCGAAAGTCTGGTTTTTACAGTACTTTAGGGTCCTTGGAGTAAGTTTCTCGAAGACACGAGATTAAATCAATGCCCCAGGTGCAAAAAACACATGTTCTTCGGGAAAGTCTGATTTTTGCAGTACTTTAGGGTATTTGGAGTGCATTTTTCGGGGACACCAGATTGAACCGATGCCCCAGGTGTAAAAAACACGTCTTCTTCGGCGAAGTTGAGTTTTAAGGTACTTTAGGATGCTTGGAGTGCGTTTCTCGAGGACGCGAGATTGAACTGATGCCCCAGGTGTAAAAAACTCATCTTCTTCGGGGAAGTCTGATTTTTTCAGTTCTTCAGGGTGTCTAGAGTGCGTTCCTCGAGGACGCGAGATTGAACCAGACTTCCCCGAAGAAGATGCGCTTTTCACACCTGGGGCATTGGGTCAATCTCATGTCCTCGAGGAACACACGCCAGTCACCCTGAAGCACTGTAAAAACCAGACTTCCCCGAAGAAGATGTGTTTTTTTCACCTGGAACATTGGCTGGATCTCGTGCCTTCGAGGAACTTACTCCAGGGACCCTAAAGTACTGTAAAAACCAGACTCCCCTGAAGAAGGTTTTTTTTACCTGGGGTATTCATTCAATCTCTTATCTTCGAGGAACTTACTTCAGGGACCCTAAAGTACTGTAAAACTCAAATTTCCCCAGAGAAGATGTGTTTTTTACACCTGGGGCATTCATTTAATCTCGCGTCTTCGAGGAACCCACTCCAGGAACCCTAAATTACCGTAAAAACAAGACCTCCCCGGAGAAGATGTGTTTTTTTACACCTGGGGAATTGGTGTAGTCTCATGTCCTCGAGGAACCCACAGTAGGTGCAAGGTTTTGACGTGGGTAGCATAATTTTCTCGAAGATGTTGTTCGCATACCTGGTGCAAGGGTGTGATGTCCGGAGTGTGATTTCCGAGAGCGCAGCTCGTTACCAGAAGTCAAACTTAGTCCAAAATTAGTTTTTTAGAAGTGTTTGTAGAATTTCCGTAGGGAATTTCCACATGGAATTTCCACATAGAATGTCCGCAGAACGCTTTCCGTAGAATTTTTTCACGTGGGGTTGTAGGAACGTTTTGTTTATATTCATTCATAAATGAGCGTATGTGCTTATTTATGTATGTAATTATTTATATATGTAATTATGCATTATGTAGTAATGTATGTATGTGCATGACCGACTTTCCTAATCAATTAAATTCTCTTTTGATTGAAATATCAACTATTAAATTTTTCGTTTAAAATTCGGCTTTTTAGTTTCAAAATTCATCTCTCTTGGTATAAATGTCCTATTATTTTATTAAAAGTATAACCATTTGGTTTAAAATTCATTTTTTTGTTTGGTTCGAGGGTTCAACTTTTTTGGTAATAAATTCAAATACTTGGCTAAAAGATAAACTACTTTGTTAATAATTCACTTTTTGGTTGAAGATTGATACTTTTAGTTACAAATTATTCTATTTGGTAGAAAATGTATGTATTTAGACGAAAATTAAACTATTTGGATGAATACAAATTATATTATTCGTTGAAAATTCATATTTCATGGTTAAAAAAGTAAACTGTTTTGTAGAAAATTCACTATTTTTTGAAATATTTCATCGTCTTTTGCTAAAAATACAACTGGTTAAAAAATATTCTTTTTTTTTGTCGATAATACAACTATGAGGTTGGAAAATCGTCTATTTGGATCAATTTTGTATCAATTTATTAGTTGAATTTTCAATGGAAAAACACGAATTCTCCACAAAATACATTAACTTTTGACTATACAGTTTAATATTCTACCAAAAATGAATTCTCAACCAAAAATTTAGTTGTTAATATTTCAACCAAGAAATACCAATTTTCAACCAAATACTTGAATCCTCAACTTGCACATCTTAATTTACAACCAAACAGTTGGATATTCCACTAGAAAAATTTACTTTCTACCAAAAGAATGATTTTTCAACAAAATACGTAAATTTTCAATGAAACGTTAAATTTTTAATTGGGAAGATTTATTTTCAACCAAAAAGATTAATTTTCCATTCAAAATATGGTAGTTGATATTTCAACCAAAAAATATTTAAATTTGAAACTTAGAACAATTTAATCAAATGGAAAAAGACGAATATTCAACAAAACATTTGAATCTTCAATTAAAACATATTACTTTTCAACCAAACAATTGAATTTTTAACCAAAAAGATTAAATTTATACCAAAAGAAACGAATTTTCGACCAAATATTTGAATTTTGAAGCAAGAGGATCAATTTTCAACAAAATACATAAATTTTCGGCTACAGAATTTAATTTTTTAACTACAAAAAGATTTAGTTCCTATAAAAAATAAAACAGTTGAGTTTTCAATGGAAAAAATTGATTTTCAAACAAAAAACGGCCCCATATCTGAACATTTAAAAAATCTTTCCAAAATCGTTCCAAATGCAATTTGTTTTTTTGCATCAAATGTGCAGGGATGCTGCCGCACTAATTCCACTAACTTTGAACCGTCCATAATTTTGATCACAAAAGAAAAATTTCCATAAAACTCTTGCTCAATATACTAGACAACCCTCGCGGCTGTGCGTCTAGACTGCTACTAGAAGCAGCCGTGACGTCCAGCTTGTTTGTCTCAAACTTGTCGTACACCTGCCGCCGCAGCACTGAAAAGGGTGCCATAAGATTTAGTGAAAAGCAGTACATTGAGTAACGCATACAGCTCCCGCCGTGCGGCCAGCGTGGGCTCAGCCGCAGCATTCGAACCTTTAGGGCCTTCAGGCACTTCTATGGTGTTGATCTATTGCCCGCCTTGACATACGCCCAGGTGGAACTCGAGGCCATTGTGGAGAATGATGAGTGTAAGATCTACTGGAATTTCTCATTTTCCACCACTCAAAGTATCAGTGCTACAAAGCCTGATATTGTCCTCCAAGATCTGAAGACGAAGATCATTTACATGATTGAATTCTCGGCACCAGCCCATGGTAATATCACCGCAAAGGAGGAAGAAAAACGGGCGAAATATCATACACTTCTTTTCGAGCTGAGCAGGCTGTACCAAGGCTACAAAGTCCATCTTGTAGTTCTCATAATCGGCTTTCTTGGATGTATGAAAGCTTAATTTATTAGCCATCTCACCAAGATTCCGGCTTGCCATCGTTAGGCTCATTCCATCGCGAACCGGATGCAATAGGCTATTCTTCTGGGATCACTTCATCTGGTCCATCAACATTGTTCCTCATAACATTCTACAAAGATTGGTAGCTCTAAAAAATTATCCAGAGGTGAAACCTTCATCTCCAACTGTCCCGTCTGCCGCGTAAGGTCATTCGCGGCTAGAGACCGGACTCCAAGTTTTTGAAGAAAACGGAAAGGGGGGCGGAATTTTTTTTGCACACGGGCCGCCAAATGTATATCGCCGGCCCCGGCTGTACACATGAGCCCTAGGCCACCTTGTCTTCAAATTTTGGGAAATTTTATGATTTTGCACTGAGAAAAATGAATAGTTGGGGCTGCTACCTTTTTATTAGTAGAGCATTCATTGGTTCTTTCAACTGTTCGGTTAGTAACACCAACTAACCAAGTACTCGGCTTAAGAAGCAGTATGTAGTACTCGTGACTAGTTTACATTAGTAACGTTTTAGTAGTCAGAGTTACTAATAAATTAGTCATCTGTGCCACTAATTGATTTATCTAACAAATTAAAGTAGGTGGCATAACTATTTTATTTGCTACCTTGGTTGGTACGATTGAGAATGCGACAAAGGTACCAACATACCTGCGGTAAAACGAAGGAGAACGTTTAGACATGGCAGTCATAACACGTTGCTCACTTGATGTCTCGTTCATCATTTATATGTATACAAATCATGGAAGCATCAGAAGTGTTGCAAAGTTTAGGATTCGGGGATTACATCGAAGCATTTGAAGGTATGTATAAGAAACTGAAAAATCAAACGAGTTTTAAGTTTGACTGAAAATCCCAACCTACAAAGTGCATCTGCAATTAGAAAGATCCCATTGGGCATAGGGACATATAACGTCTTATCAGCTGAAGTGACATCAGCGTCGCTAAGATGTCCCAAAAAAAAGATGCCCGCGTGCCCACTGTGATATTTCTAATTCCGATTTCGATAGTATAGTGACAGATATTTCCATTAGTCCCTGTAACAAAAATAAAATAGTTATACCTACAAATGTGTTAGTAGACATGACAAACTATATTAGTAGGTTCAACTACCTACAGAGAGTCGTTTTGACAAACTGAAATAGTTAGTCTACCTAATTAAATAGTAACGGCAACTACTCATGCCCCAACTAACAAAAATAGTTCTCACAACTAACTAAATAGCAGTACCATTATTTACTAACTAAAATAGTTGTCCCAACAATTTTAAGTTGTCCCAACTAATCTTTTTTTTCAGTGTGTGATGACGTCAGAAAGAAGGAGTGTCTACTGCCTTTCTCTAAGAATTTATACAACCAATTAAAGAGAGAGTAATACCCTCTATACCTCTGTATCAACGATCTGCGGTACCGTCAATGTTCATCCCTTACGTCGAATTTTCAGATACAATTCTACCACTACCTAGCGAACCCTCGACCTCGTCTCGAGCCTATGTTCCCAATCAAAATTTAAACCTTCCCTTCTACAAAAAAAATGGTTGGATCCGATTGCGAACGATTGAAAAAAAATCAATCGTTCCCAATTGTGTTTCTTAATCGGGTCGTACCGATTTGGAACGATTGAGGGCGGCTATCGTTGCCTATCGTTCTCAATCGGGACTCGAGATGAAGTAAGTCTGCCATTATGTTGGCGACAGCACATTGATCTCGCGGGAATTATTTGAAAACGATTATTCACTTTTTTTTAAATTACATATCTGTAAGAGATAACTTTTAAACCAATTTTAAATTGTGATCAAGGAGCAATCACCAACATATTTCCAAATAACTTATTTTTTAGTAATTTTCATGACTTTTGCGTATTATTCTTCATTACATTTTAATTTCACTGTAAAAAATAAAAAAATTCTACCACTTAGAATGGTAAAATTACCAACAAAAAATTGGTGCAATTTTACTACTCTGATTATGAGATGAATACCACTTGCATGTTAGAAGTTCCAACCAATCTTGTAACTTTACCACTTTTAGACTGACACTATAGCAAG
This sequence comes from Andricus curvator, assembly GCA_932195095.1. NCBI lineage: Eukaryota > Metazoa > Arthropoda > Insecta > Hymenoptera > Cynipidae > Andricus > Andricus curvator. The sequence continues at coordinate 49,092 of CAKNYM010051662.1, read as the reverse complement.
GCGTTATACACGGAGAAAAAAATCGCACTGTTATAGTAGGCTGAGCTCTTGATATTACAGTACGGAACTTCATGTGCCAAATTGGCATGAATTTCTGCCAATATTGGCATCAGGTTAGACATTTTTAGCATTAAATGTCCTATACCATAAAAGAACCAAGCGCATGCCGTTATTGCTGTAGTCACATGCCCTCAGAGCAGTTGTGCCTTGCGGAAATAGCTCCAACTTTGCCTTGCTACGGTTGTAAGAAAACCCATCCTCTTAGGGTATGAGTAGTCTTGCAAAAGCGATGTGAAGTTAGGCCAGGCCTGCCGGCGCTACGTTCGTAAGTAAGCGCGGCCTAATATCTCATTTGTAAGAGTACTCATACTCTAATAGGGTGAGTTCTTTACAAATATAGCAAGGTGAAGTTGGAGCTTTTTTCGCAAGGGATAAGCGCTTTAAAAGCATGAAGCTTTGTACTTTTTTAGGATAAAGGGTTTCCTGCTTAAAATGAATGAATTTTGTACCAGGATAGCAAGAATGAAACTTGCGACAAAAGCATGACTAGTGTTCTTACTATTATAGGCATATTTTTTTCTCCGTGTAGAAGTAGAGTTTCTGCTTGTGAATCTGTGACTTTCAGAGTAGGTAATAAATGGACCTACTTTCAGAGTGTTGATTTCTTTGACGCTGGTAAAAGTACAGAAACTATTAAAAATTCCTTTTTCCAACGTAATCTCACGTCTTGAAATTTGATAATTGATAACGAGGCGTACTTGCACAGCTCTTAACGTAGTATAAGTACAAGTAATTTTAAAGTTTCAAAGTTGCGGAGAATAATAAGAACAATGGTAAAATTAAAATTATTTGTAAAAGAGTGTTTCAGAACGGTATAAATTATGGAAAATTTTATTTACAAAATTGATAAAAAATATAGTATAAATATACAATAAAAGGATATATTAAGTTCAATAAATAATAATCGTTTGAAGAGGGGAATTTTTCCCTTTCTTTTAATATGAAATAATTACTCACATTTCTCATGAAGATGCTAAACTTGCCATGTTGAATAAAAAATCGAATATTTTTGGTTAGAATACCATCACCTACAAATTCATAATGCATTGTAATTTTACAGAATCTGTCTGGAAACTTACATAACTTAAAAGTTGAATTCCATATTAAAAGTGGATATTCGTTAATGTCAGTGAAAACGTTACTTTGGGAGTAGGTAATAATCGGACCTACTCTGAAAGTGGTAAAATTACCAGAAATTTTTTTTACAGTGTTGTTTAAATCGGTTGCGGCCTATTTTTTCTTACATGTTGATACCTAAGTATAATAATTAAACAGGTTTTTAGAAGTTATTTTTCAAATAAATTAACAGTATTATTTTATTTTGATTTCGAGATTTAGGTTGCAAATTAACCCTTATGTGTGTGACAAAAAAACAGCTTCATCGGTGTAACGGAGTACCCGGGTATCCACCTCCTTTTAAACAATTTTCAAATTTGTAGGAGGAGAACCCAAGTTATATTTCCCATCCCGTAATAATAATAATAAAAAAACCCCTGAGAACACCCATACCACTTTTACCTTAACAAATCCGAAGAGCTTCCACGTAAAATACTCAAAAAATTCAAAAATTCAAAATAATCACACACGTTATCTTCAGAAAACTTCGAACTAGATTTCCAAACCCATAATAATATTCAACAACCCCCTAATACCACTGCTATCACTTTCATCTGAACAAATCCGAAGAGCTTCAACGTAAAACACTCAAAAAATTAAAAATAATCACCCAAAAGTCACGTTCACGGCTTTTAGGGTTAGGTTTCCGATCGACGTATATATGCACTTACCCGATTGCGAACGATTCAAACGCTTGCCCCGATTGAAAATGATTGAGAACGATAAACAAAAATTTGTCCCTATTAACACCAATTGAAAACGATTCAGCTGTCAATCTGTCTCAATCGGGTCCAATCATTTTTTTCCAGAAAATTGTCATACTCGTCGTTATAAGTTTCCTTCCTCTGTAAATTCTAGTGGTGTGTAATAAACTCTTATTTTATTCAAATATATTTTTGAACCAACTCGTTCCACAGAAAATACAATGAGAGTTGAACTAATTGTCATAAAATTTACGAGGTAAGTAAGTAAGTATACCATTAAGCCATTTCCCTTTCAGGGTAGGCGTTATTTAACTGAATGATGATCGTAATGAATTCTCGAAAAAGGATTGACGCAGTCTGTGGAAGCGGAGTAGGGGAAGCTGCTGTCGCCTCCTATAAAAGACAAGATTTGAAGAATTTCTTACATTTTTTTTCTAAAGTACTTTTTGAAATGTAAATCTTTGGAAGGATGATGATATTACAGTCAGTCCAAGAAACAATAAATTAATAGCAAAATTAAAGAAGATAAATCAAAAGGTTTTAAAATTCAGGCATTAGATATCATTTTTTTAAAAAGCAACCAACAGATTTGTTACCAGTACTGAAAGCTAGCCTAAATAAGAAGAATAAAACATATTGATACGTACATTTTTTGCTAAAATATAAAAACTGAGTGAACATTTTTTCTATACTTAGTACAAACTTGAGCTTTATGAAATGAAAATTACCGGAGTTATTTCATTTGCTATAGGAAAAAAACTTATCATCTTTTTAAGAAACTTGTATGTAATTTAGTTATAAAAAGTTGCTCTGCCGCTGAATCTTGTAGCCTACATTCACCCACTTTAGTTGATATCCCATCGGCCAAAAATGTAGAAATTCCGATGAAAAAAACTCAAGCATATTTTCTGAAAGTTTGAAACTTTTTGCTTAATTATTGCAAAAATAATTGCATATTTTAAAAATGCTATTGTGGACGTTTTTGTTTTTTCGAAGTAAAGAAATTAACGGATCCTAACATACGACCAGCCATTTTGTAGATATTTCTGAAACCAAAATTTTTTTAACTAAATTTATTTCTGTAGAATCTGTGTATTTTTGTCTGTGGACTAGTGGGTTGCAATAAACAAAACAAAAATTCTTGCCATCTTCAATGATTCTTTGGACATAGGGTGGATCTAATGATCCGAAGTCAAATTTCAGGTATCAATTAACGAACAAAATAAGCCTTTTTTCATAGGGGACCTGGAATAAGAAAGAGGACTGCGCACTTCGGTTAGGCCTCATTAAGTTTTTGAAATTATTCACCCTAAAAGTTATTATTTAAATATATTTAAATATTTTAAATTCCAAAGAAAACAAACTAAATAAATGAATTGAACTAAAATATTCCCTTTTTTAATAATTCGACGATCATGACATGATTCTGACCAGTGGTGTAGTCATAAAAAAAAGTGTCCTGGCGGTGGTCTCTAACTTATGAAACTGAATTCTTGAAAATGACTTAAAACTTTCAAAAATATCTTGAAACTTACTGCAAATTTCTTTAAAATTACTAGTCAAAATAATAAAATTGTTTAATTAAAAAAGTTCTACAAAAATGTCTCTTGACACTTTTTTCTGTCTCACGTTATTTTCGAGATTTTTGTGAACATAGGTATGTATAAAACCCCAGGGGGAAAAGTCGGATGTTAGCCAGAGTTCACGACCGGTGCAGTACCGCGCCAGTTGTAATAGAGAAGAAATACCAGTACTGGATGTTAGTACTGTGCCAACCATCGGCATAGTACTGGTTTACAACTGGTCCAGTACTGACTGTCATTACTGGTTGAATACCGACGCAAGAATTCCGCCAACGGTTGGCATCATACTGGTTTACAACTAGCCCAGTACT
>CAKNYM010051662.1:0-27094 GCA_932195095.1 Andricus curvator | reverse complement strand
CTTTGTGTAATTTTTTCCGCAGAATCGAATGGCGCTATTATTTTTTCTACAAATTTCAGCCCCCTAGCTTGCATATGAACCCTACTACCCCTAATAAAGTAATTTTCCAAATTAATTTTTTCTCTGCACATATTGTTTATTTTCAAACGAAAACAATTGAGGACAAAAGGCACGTTGGAACGTATATATAGAAACATGTTTGAGCTATTTTGGCAGGACATTTTTTTAATACGAAATCGGCTTTGCGAAAGAATGAGAATTTTTCTGCAAGTCAGGCTTACAATGCTGTATTATGAATATTTTTTTCATCTTTGGTGCGCCAGGGTGAAAAACATTAAAAACGATTTCACAGAAACACTAAAATCTCAAAGTGTGGAGTCCGAGATTAAAACGCCCAACTTTCTGTTTTTGATGCGCTGAATCCAAATCCGCCTCTGATGTCCGTTTTATTCCATCAGATCCCTATTTTTTATAACCTCAAAAAATTGTGAAAAATCTGTGTTTTTGTAAATATTTAAATTACGGAAAGACTAATTGTACCACTCGATTCTGCGGAAAGAAAACAACATAAAATCCAAGTACTGGACCATTTTTTTTTGGCCCAATTTGTTATGTAAATAGTATACATAAATGCGGTATCTGGTGTCACACCACTGTGCGTTTCTTTATACTGTAAAACAAATTGGACGGAAAAAAATAATTTATTACATTACTTTTATGACACTCTCCGCGTAGAATCAAATTGTGAAATTAGTTTTTCCGTACCTCACATATTTAAAAATAATAATAAGATGATTCATCATTTTTTGGGGTAATAAAGAAACTAGGATCTGATAGAGGAAAACGGACATTGAATTTGGATTCGGTACATCAAAAAACAGGAGGGAAGGGGGTTCTTAGTCTAGCGGACATCAAACTTATTTTTTGATGCCTGAGGGCTCAATTTTTCCTACGACGACTTCAGAAAGACAACCTGCAAGGTCACGCCTCGAATACGTGTACTAAATGTGCAGTATATATTTGGCTTATACAAAAGTTAAGAATTTTAGGTACTCTTTTCCAGTACGACTTAATGGGTTCAGTGATTAATCCTTACGATCCCTGGCGGACCGAACGAACGGAGCGGATACGCTACAGCGTATCCTCACAGTATCCACATCGTATCCTCTCCGTATCATGCGAGAAAAACTCATTTAAAAAGGAAGATGAACATTTCATTTGTTGAAGTTCGGATTCTACGTGAAATTTTGCGTTAAAAAGTCACGGAATATTCGCAATAGTTTTTCTTGCAACATTGAAAACTTAAAAAAAATATAATACTTATCGATAACGTGGGCTGAAGGCGACTTCAAACGCATCGTCGACGGATAACGCCTCTTAACTGCGACTGAACGACGATGCGTTTGAGGTCGCCTTCAGCGCACGTCATCGATAAGTATTATATTTCTTAAATGTTTTTAATGTTGCAAGAAAAACTATTGCAATTACTCTGTGACCTTTTAACTCAAAATTTCACGTAGAATCCAAATTTCAACAAGTGAAATGTTAATCTTTCTTTTTTAATGAGTTTTTCTTACATGATACGGAGAGGATACGATGTGGATACTATAAGGATACGCTGCAGCGTATCCGTTCCGTTCGTTCGGTCCGCCAGGGATAACAAGAGAATTGCAGTGTTTAACTTTGACTCAATATAATGTTAATACTGAACAAATGAAGATGCCATTTTTTGTGTTTTTAGAGAAAACAGTGACAATTTTCATATTAAGTACAAATAATATTAATTATTGAATTAGTTAATTAAAAAACAGGCATAAAAAAAAGTTTAATGTCCATTTTTCACCGTCCAATTTGTTTTACAGTATAAAGAAACACGTAGTAGTGTGAAACCTGATACCGCATTTATTTATACTATTTACATAGCAAATTGGGTCAAGAAAAAAATGGTCCAATACCTGAATTTTATGTTATTTTTTCCGTTGAATCGAGTGGTGCAATTAGTTTTTCCGTAACTTTCATATTTACAAAAACCCATATTTTTAACTATTTTTTGAGGTTATAAAAAAATAGGGATCTGATGGAATAAAACGGATATCAGAGGCGGATTCGGATTCAGCGCATCAAAAACCGGAAGTTGGGGGTTTTAGTCTCTCGCACTCCACACTTTTGTTTTTTTAGCGTTCCTGTGAAATAGTTTTTAATTTTTTTTTCACCCTGTCACACCAAAGATAAAAAATTTTTTTTTTTTTAAATAAAGTATTGAAAGACCAACTTCGTGAAAAATTATCATTCTTTCGAAAAGTCGATTTCGTATTAAAAAAAGTATTTTAAATATTTCCGAATTTTTTAAATGTTGAATTTCTTGCCAAAACAACTCAAAATTTTTTCTATCTTCCCAACTGGGTGTAGAGTTTTCCACCCCCACAGGCAATCGCACAGATCGTATTGGGACCACAAAAAGCCATTGAACAATTTTTACCATACTTACCCCACTAGACCCTTTCTAGCAATCGATTTCGAATAAGAAAAAATTGTTAGTTCGTTATCAGCTGAATATATTGTATTTTTTTTTTTAAATCGATTAATATCTTTTACCACCTCAAGCGTGTTGAAAACGGAAAAAATTGAATTTAAGCGAAAAATATATGAAAAAATAAATTCTAAGTCACTAATTTTTTTATATATGTAAAACTATATGGGTGAAAAATTCATGGAAGTACCTATTTGATGATAAAAAACGTGGAAAATTAAAAATAGGACCAATTTTTTTTCAACTATAATTTTATTCTTATTGAAGTCCGTACAGAAAATTACTTCAAAAATAAATTATAAGAAGTAAATAATTCATTCATTAATTATTAACAATTACAATTTTTGAGTAAATTGTGCCATTTTTCAGAAATGATGCATCTTAGATCTTGATTGAAATATGGCCCTTATGTAACCATCTTTTTCTCAGCAATTAAATACAATTTTTTTTTGAAATTTTATGCGCGGAATTAAAAAAAGATAAAATTTTCAACACATTTGAGGAGGCCAAAGATATTATTCGATTTCAAACAAAATTTAACAGTATATTCAGCTCATCAAAAACTAACAATTTTTTACTTTTAGAAATTGATCGCACGAAATTCATTTTTTTCGACCCATCCTGATGTTCACCCTGTTACTGGTGCCTTGCACTGTTGTGTTTCAATAAAACTACTCAAATCGAAATCGAATCAAATCGTGTTATGTACTCTTGTATAATTTTTTGTCCCACATTACGAGTTGGTAAAGAACGCAATTAATACCTGTATAGTTGGCGAGAGACGACATCGTTGAATCTGACAGTCTTCTTCAAACTAGAACTTTCAGATTCCGAGTTCATTTCCGGGACAGAGTCGTACTGCAAATTAATCGAAGATGCCAAGGCAGAACTGTCATCGATACTAGACTCAGAAACGGATCGTGAAAATTGGCTTCTTCGCGATTTTAAAATTCCTTTCGACCTATGTGTACTGCCGTTACTACTCGGCAATTCGTCGCCACTACTTTCCGAAATGGACCTGCTCTGATCTGAAATACGTTTCCTTTCTTGTTGGGTAGGAGACAATTTCTGTGATTCAAGCTCTTCTTCATCGTCTGTATCAATCTGACTCGACCGAATATTCCCGACGATTTCATCACCATTTCGCACAACATCAATATTTTTATCAGTCTCTTCCTCCGGCTCCTCCTGCAAAATTAAACAAAAGGAAGATAAAACAAATGATCCTAAAGAAGAATTAAAAAGCTTTTTTTCAATTATTACCATAAGTTCCTGAAGTTTGTTCTTGATAGAGATCGCAGAAGAAAATTCCTTTGATTCCATGAACTCCTCATCAATTCCGACATAGTACCTCCTGAAATCCGTACTCTTTAGAGCGACAGTAATAACGACGTTGTTATCGCAGTTCTGTTGCTCTATATACCTTCGCTTCCTAATAATTCTTCAAACGTAGTGTATACAGATACGGCATTTTTTGCCGTATTTTGATTTTTTAGTACGGCATTAACGTCTTGTGATCTATAAGCTCTTCCTTCAAAAAATACTTGTTAGTGTCTGGTCACAGAAGACTGAAGAGTGATTGGTCACATCTTGAAACCTTTTCCAGCTCTCCCTAGAAAAAAATACTTGTCACTGACTGTTCACAGAAGAGTGATCTGTCACAACTCGAACCCCTTTTCCAAGTCTCCCTTTAAAAAATACGCGTGCTAGTGACTGGTTACTTAAATAATGTCCGAGTCTGAAAGTCCGGACAGTCCGTACGTTTATGCACGTTTATAACACGGTTGAGTCTAAACGTACGGACCTGGCAAGGGGAAGGTGGAGTTGGAAAAGGGAAGGGGGCGTGACTTGTGTCCAAACGTATGATTATTTTCTATATTATACGACACTATCCTAAATAATTGCCAAATATGTTAAACAAGAAATATCACTCTTGACAACCATAAACTTAAATTTATATTTATACCGAGAAAAAAATTGTGTAAACAAATAATATTTGCTTAAACAATTAAAAATTAGTCCGCCTTTGACATCAATTTTATATTAAACCGATATTTTACATTTTTTGTGTCATTTTCCGGACGCAATACACGGCGGGGGGTGGATACAAAACATAAATTCAATAAAAAAATATATATGTATAATATAAAAAATAAATTAAATTAAATTAGATTAAAAATAGGCCCCTAACAGACGGTAGGTGTGCGTAGCAGTAGCTACAGTACTGACTTTAAGGATCAGACCAATCCTGAATTGGGACTGTTAATAGGCAAATTTCTCGGTAGGGTTGAGTTCGAGTAAGGGACAGTTGTAAACAGGTAAACAGGTGCACAGACTACACAGTTCGACAAATGTTCTCGACAGAACAGGATCTTCTTTCAAGGAACAGAAAAAAAGTCGCTTCCAGATACTTCCAAAAATTTCTCAAGTGTATATTAAACTACAACAATTATTAAATTAGTGTAAAAGTGTAATATCGGAGGCTTAATAAACTGTGCAATATAAACTCAAAAATTGACTCCAAATTTGGTGTAGTGATTCTAAATTGTATTAAAGTGAAGATTGACAATGAATCTTTCAAGACATTTCCTCATATTTCTGACTTTACGCTTCGTAAGTGTAACACTTAGCGAAAAGACCAGCGGCTTCTACATAGACAATGGACATAACCAGACTGCTCTACACGAAGTTTTATCTCAAAAACAGAAATTTGAACTGGAGGAAGAAATGCTGAGCCTCCTGGATATTCCAGAAAAACCACAACACGTAAGTCGGAATTTGGCCCTGGTGAAGAGATCAGCACCCATGTTCCTGATAGATGTATACAACTTCATGGATGATGATGATGCTAATGCTGAGGATGAAGCTCCAGAAGTACCAACCTTGAATGACACGAATCTGAACGTTTTTGACATAAGAGGTCAGAATGTGCAAAATATAAAAGACAGTAACTTCATCATGTCTCTGGGTGCTCAGAGTAGTAAATTCCCAGGTGTTGTGAAAACCGAAAAAGTGAAAAGACTATGGTTCAACGTTTCACACGTCTCTAGCGAGGATGAAATTCTGAGAGCAGAACTAAGACTCTTTCGCAGCATAGAAAATGTTTCAGTTCGACGAAATCAAGGACCAATAACAATTATAGTTTATCGAGTTGCAAGTGCGAGAAATGAGGATGGAGACCGCGAATTTGTTTTTGTAGATTCTGTCAACACTACAGAAAATAATGGATGGGTGATTTTGAACATCACTGAATCTCTTCATCATTGGGTTTATAGTTCCGAACCGAACAGAGGTCTTTATTTATCAGCGTTTTCTAATGATCGCCCAGATCACGAAATAAGACCAGAAAATGTTGGAATCGTGGGCTTTGGAGATGATCCAGCAAAACAGCCCTTTATGGTAGGATACTTAAAACGGACTGAACTGAGGAGAAAAAGAAGAATTGAGTCATCTTACACAGATTCGTACAGTTTGTTTGAAGATCTGCGGTTTCAAAGGAAACCAACGCCATGCAAGAGGGAAAATCTGTATGTCAACTTTGCAGACTTGAACTGGCAGGATATTATCATCGCACCGAAGGGATATGATGCATATTTTTGTTATGGTGAGTGTAATTTTCCTTTCCCAAATGAAATACGTGCCACAAATCATGCAGTCGTTCAGGCTTTAGTCAACCTGCGGAATTCTTCGATTCCGAAACCTTGTTGTGCCCCCGTTGAAATGAAGAAAATTAAGCTGATTTACCAACTGGATGAAGACTCCTATGCTTATAGAGATAAAGATAATATGGTGGTTGGCAGCTGCGGATGTCAATAAATACGATTAGGGCGAAGTGAAACTAAATTATTTTTAAAAATCTTGTTTTGAGGTATGTGGAAAAGTTTTGGTATCCTATCAGGATCACCCGTTTTATATGTACAGTTGAAAGAATAATAATTTATTGCACTCTGTATTAGGTGATTATTTAAAAATGTTTGATATAAGTTTTTCAATTTATAAGAAATTACGCATCATTTTTGAATTTATATGCACAGGAAATGTCTTTTATTCAAAATTTCTAATTGTGTAATTTCGAATTTGCAGATCAAAAATTCGAAAGAAAACAATCCGAAAAATGAATAGTTGTCACTCAGCAACTTGCCAAAGTTATTATTTTAAAATGTATTTTAATATGCAAATTTAGCTATATTATTGAAATGTTATTCTGCTCAAAAAACTGTTATATTAAGATTGGGCTAGATGCCTCATATTTTTTAAATCAGTGCTATTGAAACAAAATCTAACTACACGTTCTTGAGAAAGAAAAATTAAAAAGTAACTACATTTTTATATTAAAATTCATGTAAAAATTACAACGTTGGCCAGTGTTTGTGTTAAAACTGTCCATTCTTTAGATTTTTTTCGATCGTTTTGATTTACAGTTGAGAAATTATAAACAAACAAAAAGTAAAATTAGAAATTTTGACTAAAAGCCATTATTGCTTTATAACATTTTTCAATTTAATCTTTTATGACGATCTCTCTGTACATTTGAATGAGTTAATTTTTTTACTAATTTCAAAATTCTAGCTATGAATCAGTCAGTTTTATTGAATCCTTAGTCAAAACTAACTAATTCATAGCTAGAATTCACTCACTGGTTGGAATTTGTATAAATTTAACTTATTCAAATTTAAAGAATGTTAAAAAAAATGACAGCAAATTTGCTGATGAGACTGAATACATAAAATGAGAAAAAAGCATTCAGGTTTACATGTATATATCTAGTCCAATATAATAGTAAATCGTGCCTATTATTTTAATTCAGAAGAATATTTTGAAAATATTTGACAGTATCGTTGCAGCTTCAAGACATACGCTACGATTTTCTGTAATTTCGAAGTATTTTTCATTTTACTGTTAGTTAGATTTGGCTAGATGCTTCATTATTTTGTAAATCAGTTCCAATGAAGTAAAGTATCAGGCAACAAAATCTCATTAACGGTTTTTGAGAAAGTTAGTATTTCAATAATAACTGCATGTTTGTATTGAAATACATGTAAAAGACCAATTTTATTTCAAATCAGACAAAATTTCAAGAAAAGTCTAGGTCATGGTGTCAGAACATTTTTTTATTCGTATATATAATTCTACTGTGAAAATAAAGAAACACTTATTTCATAGTTTGATTAAAATTTTTTTTTAATGAAAGTAGATTTTTTCAAAAAACCCACTTTAAACAAATTTTTCTTTAGAAATAGATGCTACATATCGTCTAAGTTTCTTTCTTGATAAAGCAATGGTGAACTATGAAAAAAATTATTTTTGCAAAATTTTTAATTTATTTAAAAAAAAAATTATTTTTGATTAACCATTTTTGAAGCCGTAATTTTTTTTTATTTTAATTTTTTCTTCTAAACAATGCAAGATATTAAAAAAGAGCAAGAGGTATTTTTTGTAGAACTTTTATAGATGTGTAAACTTTCATGTAAATATTTTCATGTGTGCAGTTGTTTTAGAGAAAAATAAAAAAATTCGATTATTCAATATTAATTTTTTTGAATGTGAAGCAGTATTTTGCCAAGAACTAAACTCCGGAGATATGTGCAGTACATATTACTATATATTTCTAAAAAAAAATGGTAAAAAGTGGGGTTTTTGAGAAAATCCATTTTTAAGAATTTTATTAATGATCATTTTTCAAGTTTTTCAAATTTTTTGGGGTCAATCGTAAGAGCAAGAATTCTCACGTCGAATAAAAAGAGAAAATCCCAAATAGTTACACTTGTTTGGCAAAAACTGCATTTTGGAATAAATTCTGTCAATTTTTGAGAATATAATTAGAAATTTGTGCATAAAAGCCATTTCATGTAAGTTTGATGCGGGGTCCTTTCCGAGAATCGATAATTCACTCTCTAAAATTGTTTAATTTATTAGTTTAATAATAAAATTGATGTTCTTGTGTTGACCAGGATAAAGTACTAATGATTGGTGTTATGCATAGTTTCAATTACTGATCTATCATTTTGTTTTACTTCATAATTTTTAGAAGTCTCTCACTTACATGCATACGATAATTGATACGGTGATTGACAATACGACAAGTAATCTTTTATGACGTGTTAATAAAATGAAAATTACAGCAACTTTGCTGATAAGACTGAATATTTAAAATTAATAAAAAGAATTCAAGTTTATATGTACATTACGGGTGTTAAAAAAAGGAAATCCGAATCTTGCATCTTCGATTTTTTTGTTCCTTTTGGGTTAAAAATGAACCACATGGAAGGCGATATGAGTCGGATAATATTTAGAGGTCGCTCATCGAGAATTTGCTTGTCTTTAGAGAAAAATTAATTTTTCTTGAAAACTGCAGATCATATGACGCAAAATTATACAGAATATAAAAATGTGGCTCATTCAAATAAGTATTTTTTCATTATAAGTTTTTTTTTATATTTGAAGGGTCCACGGTCTAAACCTGTTAAATGGACATTTCAGAAATTCTACACGGCGAAGGAAAATCATTGTGATTTATGCAATTTTCAATATTTTTTCAAACCGTAAAATGTTTTTTCTTCATTTACTAGAGAAAAATAATACACGTTAGTTTTATAACATTTAAATCAAAATCGAACGTTATATGACAAGTGAAATCTATACATATGTTATCTACAAGGGGCCCAGCGGTCTAAACCTGTTGTCTGCAGTGTGATTTGAGAAAAAAACACGGCTTTCCCATAAGACGCCATAAGCAGTTTTAGACCAGGTTTAGTAGGTTCAGACCGAGGACCTATGCTGTAGATACCAAAACGCGATTTTCGAAAATCCATAAAAAAACTAAAAGGAATTCTGCCGCTTCGTTTACGGGATATTAACTGCATATACAAAATGTTCCTGAAAATAAAATAAAAAACAATGTCGAAAAAAATGTCAGTTAACAGGTTTAGACCGCGGGCCCTTCATTTATGCATACTTGAGGAGATATGCGAAGAAAATTGGTTAAAATAGAAGCGTGAATCCTATATTTCATTTATTGAGAGGTTTTTAAAATACATTTAAATTGTTTTCAGGATCTTAAGAAACAATTTAAATAAACATGTAAAAATTAGTATTTTTTAAAAATTGGTCATGATGAACGCTTCATTATAACAATTTTCTTCGCATATATCCTCAAGTATGCATAATTATAAAAAATTGATGCTAAAAAATACTCATTTTAATAAGCTGCATCTTTTATATTCTGTATAATTTTGAGTTATGATCTGCCATTTTCGAGAAAAATCAATTTTTCTGTAAAACCAGACAAATTCGCGATTAGCTCTAAAGAGTATCCGATTCATTTCTCCTCCCACGTGGTTTATTTCTAACCAAATGGAAACAAAAAATGGAATATGAAAGCAGGATAAATCGTTATATATCTAAGTCTTTATGATGATAAATTTTTGTATTAACTTTTATTATTATTATAACTGAGCATTTATGTACATTATAAACAAATTGCAATATTCTGAATATATGAATATTTTTATGAATTCTTAAATAATAGCTTAATGAATAAAATGAGCCCCTATTGATTATAAAATCTGATGATTTTTAAAAATTAAACTCGGAAATAATAGTATAAAACTTTGACATGACGTACACTGATCTTTTATAATGAAAGCCAACTTTATTCTCCTGGATTATGTATTGAATATTAGCATTAATGTTTTCGAAAGTCCAAGTTAGTTATATGTTTACCCTTCTTCCACCTATAAATGGTCAATATTCTTAAAATATGTAATTTGAGGGAGTAGAAAATCTAGCCAAACCTTCCTTTATTTCTCAGTCAATAACTGTTCGTAGCTTTAAAAAAAAGTAATTTCAAAGTAACGCGTTATTTTTAAGTGTAATACGTACGTTTGACACTGCCAATTACAAAAATATTTCAGTAAGCTAATAATTTATGATTCGAGTTTTTATACACATATCTATATTTAATTAAGGAAAAAATGTATCTTTTTATATTCATATTACTAAAACAATATTGTGCGTTACCGCCTACATTACTTGAATTATTACATGGATTAATTATGTAATGGGATATTTACGTTTAAAATCTTTGACTTTCCTACTATTATCATATATTTTTATATATTTAAATTTTACTTTCAAACTAGATAACTATGCGTCTTTTAAAGAAATATTGAATCAGAAAATAAAGTACCTGTATGGTGTATAGCTGTAGGGGTATATACAGTAGATAATCATTAATTTAAAATATTAAGGCATGTAAAATAATTAATTTAATATTTAATTAATAGTTAAAACACGATACGTGTTAATATATATTACAATTATAATTTATTATTTCACTTATATTTGTGCTCATAATTAATTATTATCTACTGTAGGGTTGTCTACCCAAAATTTGTATAAAGAAATAATGTGTATTTCTGCAAGTTGCTATGCCTAAATTACCATGTAATATTGTAAATATCAAGACACATTTTCTAGGATAATCCAAACACGTTTATTTATATGTAAATATGCATCTATTGAAAATGATATTTTCCATATTGACGAAAATCACCATTTAAAAAATATGTTAATTTTACACGTATGCTAAGATATAATATGTATAAATTAATATGTACCTAGTACCTGAAGTTTTGAACCTTCAAATGAACGAAATGTTTTTCCCGGCTCAAACTTTTTTTTAATATTCCTTTTAAGCAATAAAAAATGATTTTCTTCATGAACGAATATTTTTTGAATAGTTTGAGTTTTCGGTTCTTTTTATCGTTCAGGACTTCGAGCCGATTGTGTTAGTAAGATAGTTTTTTACTTTTTATTGTGAAACTCTACGTCAATAGTAGCCAGCCTCTTGAGATTGGCAATTGTAATGAGCTTGGAAAAAATTTGGATAATAAAATTATAAAACACAATTCTTCTGATTATTTCTGTTTCTGTAACTAGTAATTCATTGGTCTTCACTAATTTATTATTTTTTGTTTTATATAGTACTATAGGTACCTATATATATTTTTTTCTTATTCTATCATTTTGAAAACTCTTCAACTATGCCTTCATTAATTTATTCTTTATTGGTTTAAATAGTATTTTATAATTTTATATATTTTGTGTAATTTTATGGTTTTGAAAACGCTTATTTTCCAATTTCTTTTAAGAATAGGGGAAACCGCCCTACAGTAGATAGGAAAAAATTCAACAGCATATAAGTGCATCAGTTTTCAAAAATCAAGAAAGATTATCGTTGTTAAATAAAGCTTACATATTGAATTGAGTATTCTTATAGAAAAAAAATATCACGAAATTCATCAATTGGCTGTATTAAACATTTTTATTAGACCTGGTCAAGGCTGCGATTTTGACACCTTTGTCCATCAATAGATAATCGTTTCTGGTATTGCTTCTGGGCAAGACAGAATACTCAATTCTGGATAATTATGATTTATCATTAGTATACTTGCAATTAAAATCAATTTATTGAGTAAATAATAGTTGAAACTATGATTATTTTACAAAAATCGCAAAAGTTTAAATTATTGACATTTTTTTAATCTTTGATATACCGTGAGATTGGTACGAGATGTTTAACCTTTATCAAATTTAACCTGACTTGCGATGACAGAAAAGTGCAGCATTTTTACATACCTTAATCCTAAAAATGATATCTTTTCCGAAAGGCTCCTTAAAACACAACTAAAATTTATGAGCTTTTTAATAACCAATAATTTACACTATTTTCTTAGTGTATTATTTACAATAATTTGAATTTAAAAACTTCACGAATCAAAATAAACAAACAAACACAACCTTTAACTTAAAACCGAGCTTAAAACAACTGCGAGACAGAGCTGCCAATTTTCACAGAGACATTTTTTGTAATTTTCCGATTATCTACTGTTGGTTATCTACTGTTGGAAAGTGTATTATCTAATAGAAAGTCCTCAAATATTTATAAATAATAAAGAAAGAGCACTTTGTATTAATAGATATTGTTCATTAAAGTTCAAGCTTCGATTCTAATGTATAAACATGTCATAAAAATGTTTCATTAAGTTAACAAGTATGAATAAAAAAGAGGTGAAATTTTTTTTTCAGGTTAAAAATTAATTTTATGCTCTCACGCATTAATTAATTATAAAATTTCAATGAAACTTCGTTAGAAAATATAGTATCCTTGCTGAAATGTTATACCAACAAAAGTAATTGACAATTTTTGTCAGTTTTCCAGTTAATTAAGATTATCTACTATAAATCATTATCTACTGTAGGGTGGTTTCCCCTACTCACAAAAGTTTCATCTTTTATCTAAAAAAAAGCGGTGTAACTATCGATATGTCTCGAAAATCTCGCTAATCATTGTTACTGAAAACCTGATTGCCTGATTGGCTTTTCATTACTTGAAGTTGTTTTATATCTTAAATTTGAAATTTTTAAAAATAATTCTATAAATAATCCCTTTTAATAAGAAACATAATAGAAAACAGTATGCGAATTGAAAAACGTTTATATTTCCAATCATGATATTGCGTAGTTAAATTAAAACTTTCAAATTATGTAATAAATTGTTCACAACTTTTAACACTTCTAGATTATGTTAGCGTTTTTCACCTGAAATCGGTATTTTTAGTACAAAGATCATTAGGATTTTCAAAAAGCATCATTTTTCTTCTCTTGACTTTTTTCATATCGTGCGTTGTTTGACTCAAAATTTTCATTTGCGATTGATTTTTAAAATTTTGTGAATGCTATAACTCTAATCATTTTCTTTTTATCGAAAAAGGTCACAAGGATAAATTGTTCGGCTCTATGAGTATTGCGAAAAACCTCCAATAAAATTTTTAAATTAAAAAGAAAATTGTCTCAAAATTTTTACAATGCTCTAACTTTTTGAATTGCCATCAAAAATGGCTGGTCAACCAACTCGTTCTTTTCTTTTAGGGCCTAAAAAAAGTGTGCCAACGCTCGATTTGATCCGTTCATTTTTTCGAGAGTTATCGTGTTTACGGACGGACAGACAGACGCCATCGCAAAAACGTGATTTTCGGATTCAGGGGCTCTCAAAACGTAAAGAACCGTTAAAAAATTGAGGTGTGAAATTTCTGACAATTCTAATACTTTGGCAATCATAAACGATGAGAATGTAAAAATTATGCATGCCGAGGACCAAGCAATAATAGCAATTACATGGCACGAAATTTCCTTTTTTTAATATCTTGGCAAAAAATGATTTTTCACCATAAGTGTGCATATTATTATTTCTTATTTTCAAAATCCATTGAATTAAATAATAAAATCGTAGTTCCGCAGTAAGAATGTCCTTAGGCGTTTAAGAGATTTTTTCAGCGCTAGCCAAAAATAGAAATTTTGTAAACAAAAATGACTATGTAATATACGGACAACCTATACTAAAGAAAATGCGTTACCTTTAATTAAAAAACTCTTTCGTGCATTTCAGAAGGAATGTATATGATTATCATATACGTTCCTTCATCATATATCATCATATTGATATGAAAAGTTTCTTACAATAAGAGAATTAAAAAAATCCCTTCTTCGGAAAAACACCCCTTTTACCTAAAATTGAACTACTGAAACACATTTCTGTAGTTTTTTTTTTTGTAGATGGACCCGCTCTGTGGCCGCTACAGTGGAAGAAAAAAATTGCTGGTCTTTTCAGTTTCGAAATTTTAACATTGAAGCTTAAAAAATCTCTCAAGTATCTAATTAAACAATTTTTAATTAAAATAAATTTTAAACTTTCATCAGTTGAACAGTTGAACTATTTCTGGTTAAAACATATAAATCCACGCTATCATTTTCAATGCTCGAAATTGAAGAATAAATTAATAAATTTCTAAATTGTGAAAATTATATAATTTGTTTTATATAAGTCATATAATAAGTCAGCAACAATAAAAATGTAAAGATTTTGAATTTTGTTTAAAACTAAACACTTTTTAAATAAGTCGTTCGAAATGAATAATTGTTCAATAGTTATTTATACTAAAGAATTAAGCAATTTAACTTACAAGTTAACAACTAAAAAAATTAAACAATAAAAATTCTAACGTTGAAAGTTTAAATTTAACACTGAATTTTTAATGCTTCAAGACTTTCTATTTGAAACAATTCAGATTACGCATGTAAGGTGGAAGTTTTTCCAATACATTTTTTTTATTTTGTTATACTTTTTGTATGATGCATTTAGAGTGATCATACATTGGAAGACCGAATATTTCATATGATTTTTTTTCACAAATTCAATAACAAAATGAAATTCTTGATAGACATGATGTTTTGACTTTTCATATGAAGGCATTTTCTTTCAAACCTATCCTAAACAGGAATATTAGTTTTGTAAACATTTCTAGTATACGATTTAGTAATTTTTTAAACTTATAATGAGTTGTGAAATTCAGACATATGCATCACAAAATTAAACCGGGAAAAACGTTATTTCCGATCCCAGAAATCCGGGAGTTTGAAAACGAAATTTCGCTAGACACCCGGAACCAAATCAATCCTGTATGTCTATCCTTGATTTTACCGGCGGAAATGAATGGTATACCGTCGTTATTTTGCCATCATTATTGGGCAAAATAAGCTACCGTTGTTATTTCGCCATAATTGTCGACCGAAATAGTCGCAGCCATATAGGTTATATTTTAAACAACTATAAATTTAAATCAAGATTTACGATTTTATACCATTTTTTCTTGTCTTATGATCGTAACATTTCCTTTAGACCCCCCCCCCCCTACCTGCCGTTACGTAACATTTTTTGTATTATCTTTAGAAAAATAATAGACATTTTCTAAATAGAAAATTTGAAAAAATTTTCGCTGATTTGAAATTAAATTCTGAGAATTGAAAAAAAAAAGAAGATATGGATTCTCAGTTTTCTTGTAAACTTATATAATTCTTATAAGATTCTTGAGAAAATCAAAAAAAGATTTTTGGATATTTCAGATGTGTCAAAAAAGAGTATAGAAGATTTTAAAGAATTTTATTTTTGTTTGATAGGATTTTACAAAATATTAGGAAAAATTCGAGTCTTTTTAAACGATGTTTAGGACTTTTAGAAGTTAGGAAGAAATCAAGAAATATTTGATCAATTTTCGGAAATGTTTCCAAGTTTTTAAATCTTTCTGATCTATTTAAAACGCCTTAAATTCCTAAGAATATTTTTAACTGACTCGAATTTTTCTTAAAATTTGGATAAATCATTCAAAATAAAAAAAAATTGCCTTATCTTCTAAATTTTCCCAGGAACTTCAAGAAAATTTGTTTATTCTCTTGAAACCTTCCGAAATTCTTCTAAAGCTTCAAAAGCTTTATTTTTTAAATATTTAAAAATCTACATTTCTACAAATCTTTTGAAGTTTAAAATTCTTTTTGAATCCCTTCAATTCTACTAAATATTTCTTGAATTTACTTGATTTTTTAATCTTACCAAATTGAAACATTTTCCTTTAAAATTTCCCACACTCTTTTTCGAAATTTTAGGAAATCGTTTGATACATTAAAAAACCTTTTTCAATTTTATCCTGAAGTACATTTCTCAAAATAAAAAATCTTTTTAAAATTTTCACACGAACATGAAGAAAATTCTTTTTTTAATCTTGTCAGACCTCTAAAACTCCTAATGTTAAAAATTATTCAAATTTTCCTTGAACTTTTGTTAAATTCTGCCAACTTAAAATCTTTCAGATTCTCTTTGATAATTTTTTGAATCTTTTAAAATCCTTTTAAATACTCTCTTGAAATTAATTTTTCGAAATAGAAACTTATTTTAATTTTTCCTAGGAACCTAACCAATTTTTTTTTCATTTTCGTGAAACCTTACAAAATTCTTTAAAACTCTTTACAAGTTTTAATTATTTTTGAATCTTTTCAAAACTCTTGAATATCTCTTAAACTTAATCAAATTTTGTTCTAAAATTATAGAATATGGCAAAATTGCAAAATTTTGCTTTAAAATCTTTTTAAAAATTATAGGAAATAATTTAAAACGTTTTGTAACCTCTTTCAATTTTCTCTTAGAATGCATTACGAAACAATCATTTAAAATTTTCCCATGAATCTTAAGAACATTTTTTTTTAATTTTCTTGACACCCTGCAAAATCCAGCTAACCTACAAATTTTTTAAATCCTGAAAAATTAAAAAAATTGTCACAAAGTATTCTATATTCTTCTTCCACATATTTTAAAATCTTTAAAACTTAAAATTATTCTTTTAAAATATAACCTAAACCATTAAAAATTTTCCCAGCAATCTTGAAAAAATTTAATCTCCTCAAATCTTTCATCATCATAATTATTAAAAAGCTTCTGATTTTTTTTCGAATTCTTCAAGATAAGTTTTTGCTTATAATCTAATTTTTATCTCTTCAAAAATGTAACAAAGTTTACAAATTATAGTGTGGTAGCGAAATGTTAAGAACATAATTTTTTCCCATTATTAAACAATCATTTACAATTAAAATGTTCTCTTCTATCAATAATGTTTAGAAACATTTAGAAAAAAAATTTTTGAAGTAAAATTATTTATTTCGAAATTTTGATATACAAAGTTAATGGTGCCGAAAATTCATAAATAACAAATGTTACGTAATCAGGTAAAAATCCCCCCCCTTATTGTTACGTAATATTTGAACGCTCCCTTATCGTTATTCTTCAGATTATCATTCAGAATTATTAAACTCAGCAATTTTGTACAACTTTAGGTTATGTTAGTGTTTTTTATTGGAAATTGGTTCTTTTGAAGAAAATTGCAACTTTTTGATTGTTTTTATATTGTACAAAAATATTATATATGAATTCTGAAGTTATCAATTTTCATCAATTCAAAAATCAAAGAAATATCACTTCAGGCAATTTTTAATGATGGATCTTATTAATTAATCAATAATTAAGATCAACTTCTCGGAACTTTTAATTGGGATTCAAACACATGAAAGCGTTGAATTGTACAATTCTACAAGCTTAGGGGCGTTAGGATAAATTCCGTCTGACGAGGCGAAAGTTCGACTAACAACGTAAATCCTCTAATCATAGTTAACTAAACATCAGCATAACTTAATTTCGAATTACCAGGTCTTTAGAGGTATGCCCTAGTTTCTAGTCAGCAAACAAATCTTTATATTTTAAATAAAATTGTATAATCCTCGCAGATATATGTTAAAAAGACAAATTTGAATTTGATCTATAAAAAGAAGGAAGGAAGCTAAAAATAAAAAAAATCAATTTCGCCAGTCTGTAGTTTACACGTTTATTTTGGCAGTATCATTATTGTGCGACGCTTTATTACAGTGGGAAAGAAATTGTATTTCGGGAGATCGTTCCCATGCGTACCCGTCTAAATAATTTCTCTGCACATAAAGTTGGACAAATAATTCTATGTTCGGCTAAAATAATACAAATCATAGAAAAAAATTTCTGATTTGTTACTGAATCATTTTTGAATATGTAACGACAGAACCAAACATTGAATTTAAATTAAAAACTGACCGAATTCATTTATTTATCCAACTGTTTCATATTAAAATTGTGTATAAGATTTTTTTTCGCTGGCTAATTGCTATTTCACATAGTGTCATCGGCGCTCAATTTTGATATGCATGCACATATGTACAAAAACTTTTTAATTTTTACAATTATTGGAAACTTCGGTTTATATAATATACAATTCAATTTTATCAATCAAGTGCTTTCTGACAAACAGTGCGTTATTCTTAGTATAGATTAAAATCGATCGATCATTGTCGCAATTAAAATTTTATTTGCATCAAATCAGTTCGCTCCTTCTCGTAAAATGAAAGATTATATATGGTTTAAAACAAAATAGTACACATAAGAATAAAATATTGAATTCTGTGAACTGCAAGAAGTTCCTTAAATATTTCTCGAAAGTGATGTACAAAATATAAAAAAAGCTTTATATAAAATACAGAAGTTCCCATATAAAATTACCAATAAAATTAAAAGAGTAGGTAAATAACAAAAAGAGAATACGAAAATTAATCGAAATAATTTTCAACAGCATAAAAAAACTACAAAATTGCAACATTCTTCAAAGACGAATTGCAAAAAACAATTCTTTAATAATTTAAACAAAAAATCTTTCATTACACGAGTCAATGAAACTAATTTTCAGAAAAGATTGACAAAAGTAATGTTAATTTTAAGCTCTCTTTTCTGCCCTGAGTGATTCTCTTTATCTGATGACTTCATTTTTAAATCTCTAAAGGCTTATTTATATAGAACAGAAACATTTAGTTTTCGTGAATCTCAACGATCGAATAAAAGGATTCATATACACGATTAATAATTTTTTCGCTCAATGTGGGCTAAATTTCATAAAATTTCGATTGAATCCTGTAACAAGTTTGTTAATCTTAATTTCAGCGAATCGATACGCGAGCAGCCGATACACAGGTACGTCAAAATAAATTATCAATCATTTGACAATGTTTGCATTATATTTCTCTGCAAGATTAACTTTTAACAACCTACAGCAATGTGGACTGCGAAACAGGTAATAAAAAGAACTTTATGTATGTGGAAGTGCAGTCTTGGAAGCAGACGTCTTTTTCAAAAATTCGAAAGCATTGACGTCGGATTATGCACTTTTCTTACTATTTAGCGACTTCTTAGTCTAGCGATTTTCTTATTTTAGCGACCGCACAGCATGCAAAATTTTTCAGAATCAAAATCAGCTTCTCAGTCTATAAAAAATGCCTTCCTGGTGCATTTAATGTACGAAGGATTCAGTTCTATTATGGTTACGCGTATACTTATTTAGGTGAGAAAGGGGAAAGAACGAAGCTAAGTATACCCATAAACCGATACAAGCCAGGCTTTTGCGTCTGATTAAATTTCCTAGAAGAATTCCATAATTCAAGTTATTGGCCTCCATTGGTTAACTGAGTTGAAAATGAATTTAAAGAGACGAAAAAACTTGGCTTTTTAAACTACGGATACCGGAGATTATTGAAGACCTCGAGGATCAAAACCTTTCAAAAATCTAAGCCATCGGTAATTAACTCTCCAAAAAGAAAACTCTTGAAAATCTGTGATGTTCGCCTATCCATATTATTGAAACATCTCACACTCGCGTCACCATAAAAAATATGATCCAACTATAAGTGGATGATATACGAACTGTAATAAACGAGCTAAAGGCGAAAACCCTATTCAATAAAACTAGAAAGGCCATCACATTTAAGATACCTGAGTTTTTCGTCTGAACTTTATATGTCCAGATCGAAAATCAGATCGTTCTTAAATTCTGCGTGGACTTCGTCGCCACTTTCAGTCTCTTTACTATCTTTTACCGGAACTTCGCTTCGCTTTTGCTTGTTACATTTACGCTTATGTGATGGATTTGTACTATTGTTCCGCGAACTCTCAATCTCGATATTGTCAGTTTTATGATTTTCTGGTGGTTTGTTGACGTTCAGTATAGGTCTCACCGCATCGGACTGATCAGATTCTGGTACACTTTTTGCCTCGACTTTGTACTTATCGCGGTCATCAGTTTCTGAATTTTCACTCTCGCTCATCCTGCGATCGTGAGCACGTTTTTTGTTTTTCAGTTTTCGCTGGTTCTTTTTCCGCTGACCCAAAATACTGGAATTCGATCTGAAAATTGTATTTAAAATAAGATATTAATTATCTGGTATAATTATAATGAGCTTCAGGGTTGCTACAGGAGTATGGTTTAAAAATGCCAGGACTTCTCCGGGGTTTCCAGGTCTACTTTTGAAAAAATTACAATCAACGTTTTAAAAAATGCAGTCAATTCTATTCAATTTCAACATACTCTACTGGTCGCCAACTTTACCAAAAATTTCTTGTACAATTATTAATCAATGCAAACCCTGATGGAACAAATTTTTCAAGACAAACTACAACGTTCTATGAAAACTTCTTATTTATTCTTATTTATTTCGGTATAGAAAACTACAAAGTGTGAAAAATAAAGATTTTTAATGAATAATTACAAAGTTTTATGATTTTGTGTGGAAAAAAGTTTCTTATAAAACTATGAAAATCTACAACAAAAAACAATCTTAATTTTTTAAATAGTTTTGTTGTCAAAAATGACGAATTTCTACAAATTTGCAAAAGCTAGTTGTAGTTCTTAATGTTTTTTCTTAAAAAATTACAAATTTTTGCACATAATTATTAGTGAATATGATTCTCTATGAACAAATAGGAAAATTTACGACTTCAAAATAAACATTTAGTTTTTCATAAATCAAAAGTTAGAAAAGGTTTTCGTAGAAAATTGCGAATTTCTACAAAAAATAACGAAAATTTTCCATCTCTATATTTGTAGTTTTCCATAGTTTTTCTTATAAAATCACAAATTTCTACACCTAATTACGAATAATTACTATTTTCTAGGAAAACATAGAAAGATTATATGACTCTAACATGAAGCTTTAGTTTTGCGTAATTTTTAATAGGTCTTTGTAAGAAGTTACGAATTTCTACAAAATTTAATGAATATGTAATTACATATTTCTACGAAAAATTAGGAAAATCTAGAACCCCAAAACGATATTCTTCCACAATTTTATATGGAAACGTTACTCTGTACCCTCGCAGAAGGCTGTAGTTTTTCGTAAACAAATTTTTCCAGAGCAATCAAATTTGTTAAATGTAAAATTTAAAAACATAGTATTTCGGGGTTGTGCGAATCAAAGAGAATTAAGACATACTACAACAAATTACGCCAAAATCCTTCCAATGAAAAATTTGTCCCTGAAAGTGTACGCCATTCTACGGAGAAATACGAGAATCTAAAATTCTTTATAGATCACAGATATTTTCGTAGAAATTCTTAGAAATTTTCATATAAATTCATAAAAGTTTTTGTAAAAATGTAAAGAACATATTTCTACCAGAGAATGTAAAGGTCTTTTCATTCATTATTGAATTTCAAATAATTCTCACTAATATTATTATAAATTTTTTTAAATTCTGGAATTAAAATCATATTATTTTTATTAGTGAAAAAAATTAAGTCATATCAATTTTAAAATTAAAAGTTCGCCGT
This sequence comes from Andricus curvator, assembly GCA_932195095.1. Lineage (NCBI taxonomy): Eukaryota > Metazoa > Arthropoda > Insecta > Hymenoptera > Cynipidae > Andricus > Andricus curvator. The sequence goes on along the minus strand of CAKNYM010051662.1, from coordinate 5,503 downwards.
GAGGTACTAAAACACTGATTAAAACTTTGAAGTAGGTACGAAAAAAATCCAGTAATTTTTCCAAAATGTCATGACTTTTATAGGTTTTCCAGGACTTGTAACAGCCCTGACTAAAAAAATTCGTTCTATGTATCTTTTTAGTAAAAAAAAAAAATAAATAAATAAAAATGGGATATATGATTTAGAATTAGAGGTTCCCTATTTGAGTTTTAAAAATGTATGTATTATATTTTTATACATACAGAATTATATCCTTAAATTATCACCGCTGTACACCACTTAATTGAAATAATAATTTTATCTTAATTGTTTCACATTTTTCCATAAGAATTTCACATACGGTGTGCCAATTACAAAATTCAAAAGTAAATTTAAAAAAGTTACTCACATTAAAAGGTGAAACAAGAAAAATCATTATTTTCCTAAAAAACGAGTCTAAAACTCTTGATTAAATTATTTACAATGATGGTAATATAATAGGGGATAATTTTATATCATATATACAAATCTAATACATGCATTTTCAAGCCACTGACCACATTGGCAAAATAAAAACTACAAAAAGTCAATAAAAAAGATTGACTAAAAAGGTACAGCTTAGGTTTGTGTGCGTGTTTAGATTAGAAAATATATTTTTTTAATCACCCTAATGTATGTAGATAAGCAGTCGCCTGTTTTATTTTATAAGAATATTTGTACGGTGTGTTCACTAGGGTGGGCCGAAAAAAATAAAGGGTCTAGCGGGGTAAGTATGGTAAAAATGCCCCCAAGGCTTTTTGAGCCCAAATACGATCTATACTCTATAGGTAGCCTGTAGGGGTGGAAAACGTTTCACCAAATGTCAGCCCCCTAGCTTGCATATGAACCCTACTACCCCTAATAAAGTAATTTTCCAACATATTTCTTTCTCTGTACATATTGCTAATATTCAAACGACAAAAATTAAAGACAAAAGGCACGATGGGAAGCATATCAGGGTGGCGATTCGGCGGACGATTTCAAATTCCCGGTCAATTCTCGGTCAAGTTTTTTAATTTTCCCGGTCAACTCAAAGTAACATATTTATATTTACCGCAAAACGCAAACATTTATTTTAATTCATGACGTTCGTTCTAAACATCTTTTAACACAACAGAGCAAAACTTTGCAAAATAAATGAATTTTGAAAAAAATACTTAAATTTTCCACTAAAAAAATACCAATTTTTTACAAAAAAATGGAATAGTTAAACTTTCAGTTGAAAACATTAATTTTCAACAAAAAAAAACGGATTTTCAATAAAATAGTTCAATTTTCAACCAAAGTGATGAATTTTCAAATCAAATTATGAATCTTTATCTGAAATAGTTAAATTTTAAACCAAAAAGATAAATTTTCAACTAAAATGATGAATATTTAACTGGAACACACGAATTTTCAACCAAAAAGACGAATTTTTAAAGAAGATTACATTTTAAATAAAAAGATTAATTTTCTACCCAAAAATACAATTTTTCAACCAAATACACTAACTTTTAAAGAAAGGTTTGAAGTTTTAATAAAAGAAGACAAATTTTCAACCAAATAGTTAAATTTTGAACTGAAAAAATAATAATTTTCAATCGAAAATGGAATAGTGACATTTTTAGTTTAAAAAATTATTTGTAATCCAAACATAAGAGTTTTCAACTAAAACAATGAATCTTTAACTGAAATAGTTCAATTTTCAAACCAAAAAATTAATTTTTACTAAAAAAAGATAAATTGTCAACCAAAACTTTAATAAATAAATTTCAAGTTAAAAAAATTAATGTTTAACCAAACAGATGCATTTTCAACAACAGCTATGGAATTTTCAATTGGAATAAGTTAAATTTTCAGTTCAAAAAATTAGTTTCAACAAAAAAAAACTAACTTTTAACAACAACAAAAACTAACTTTCAAAATAATAGTTACATTTTCAAACAAAGTGATGAATTTTCAAATAAAATTGTAAATATTTAACTGCAATAGTTGAATTTCAAACCAGAAAGATGAATTTTTAACTGAAATGATGAATCATTAACTAGAATAATTGAATTTTTTACCAAAAAGATTAATTTTCAATCAAGAAGATTAATTTCTACCAAAAAAGACGAATTTTCAACTAACAAAGATAATTTTTCAACCAAAAATTGAATAATCAAATTTCTAGTCAAAAATGAATGTTCAACCAAAGACATGAATTTTGAACTAAAATTATGAAATATTCAACTGGATTAATAGTTACATTTTCAGTGGAAAAAAAAAATAATTTTCAACTAAAAAACATCCAAAGAAAAAACAAATTTTCAATCAAACAGCACATTTTTCAACCAAAGAAATGAATTTTTAATTAAAACGATGGATTTCCAACTAAAAAAAAAATTAATTTTTAACAAAAGAGCTTAACTTTCAACCAAATAATTTTATTTCAAACCTAAAAGATAAATTTTCAACTAAAATAATAAATATTTGACTGGAATACTTGAATTTTTAACCGAAAAGAAGAATTTTTAAACAAGAAGATTAACTTTCAAAGAAAAATAAGATAATTTTTTACCAACAAAAAATCGATTTTTTAACAAAATACATGAATTTTCATCGGAATAGTTAAATTTTCAATTAAAAAGACAAATTTTTATCCAAATTGTGGAATTCCGAACTTGAAAATTTTAATTTTCAACTCAGAATGGAACAGTTAAATTTTCGTTTAAAGAAATTAATTTTCAACCAAACTGGTGAATTTTCAAATAAAATGATGAATCTTCAACTGAAATGATGAATCTTTAACTGGAATAGATTAATTTTATGCCAAAAAGATTAATTGTCAACCATAAAGTTTAATTGTCTTCAAAAATAGATGAATTTTCCACAAAGTACATACATTTTCAAACAAATAGTTTAATTATTAAATGAAAAATATCAATTTTCAACCAAATAGTTGAATTTTCATCAAAAAAAGATAAATTAATTTTTAACAAAAGTTTAACTTTTAAACCAGTAGTTGAATTTCTAACTAAAAAACGATGAATTCGCAACGAACAATGTAAAAAAAAGTTTCTATTATAATTCAGAAATATTTCTTCTTTGAAATTCTACTTCTACTATGAAAACTGCTTGAAGTACTTTTATTACCTAAAATTTATAAGAGGGAACTTTCAAATTGTGACGAATTCTGACTTGAAAGAGGGATTTTCAAAAATTCCTTTTTTCTCAATCCGAATTAAAATACTAGATGTGCAGTATATATTTGGCTTATACAAAAGTTAAGAATTTTAGGTACTCTTTTCCAGTACGACTTAATGGGTTCAGTGATTAATCCTTACGATAACAAGAGAATTGCAGTGTTTAACTTTGACTCAATATAATGTTAATACTGAACGAATGAAATGCCATTTTTTGTGTTTTTAGAGAAAAAAGGTACAATTTTTATTTTAAGTACAAATAATATTAATTATTGAATTAGTTAATTAAAAAACAGGAATACAAAATAAGTTTAATATCCGCGAGACTAAGACCCCCCTCCTGATATTATTTTTAAATATGAGGGCTACAGAAAAACTAATTTCAGAATTTGATTCAACGCAGAGTGTCATAAAAATTCATATAATAAACCATTTTTTCCCATCCAATTTGTTTTACAGTATAAAGAAACACATAGTAGTGTCAAACTTGATACCGCATTTATATATACTATTTACATAACAAATTGGGTCAAGAAAAAAATGGCCCAATACCTGAATTTTATGTTATTTTTCCGTTGAATCGAGTAGTGCAATTAGTTTTTTCGTAACTTTCATATTTACAAGAACCCAGATTTTTCACTATTTTTTGAGGTTATAAAAAAATAGGGATCCGATGGAATAAAACGGACATCAGAGGCGGATTCGGATTCAACGCATCAAAACCCGGATGTTGGGGGTTTTAGTCTCTCGGACTCCACACTTTTATTTTTTAGTGTTCCTGTGAAGTCGTTTTTAATTTTTTGTTCACCCTGTCACACCAAAGATAAAAAATTGCTTTTTTTAAACAGAGTATTGAAAGACCAACTTAGTAAAAAATTATCATTCTTTCGTAAAGCCGATTTCGTATCAAAAAAATTATTTTAAAGATTTCAGATTTTTTAAAATGTTGAATTTCTTGCCAAAACAACTTAAACATTTTTCTATATATGCTTCCCAACGTGCCTTTTGCCCTCAATTCTTTTTCGTTTGCAAATAAACAATATGTACAGAGAAAAAAAATAATTTGGAGAATTAAATTACTAGGGGTAGTAGGGTTAATAGGCAAGCTAGGGGTCTGAAACTTTGTGAAAGCTAAATACTAATAACAAAAAATTGTTAGTTCCTTATCAGCCTAATATATTGTAATTTTTTTTTAAATCGATTAAATTTTTTTTTCCTCCTCAAGCGTGTTGAAAACGGAAAAAATTTAATTTAAGCGCAGAAAATTACTTCAGAAATAAATTATAAGTAAATAATTAATTTATTAATTATTAACAATTACAATTTTTGAGTAAAATCTGCCATGTTTCAGAAATGATGCATCTCAGCTCTTGATTGAAATATCGCCCTTATATAACCATCTTTTTCTCAGCAATAAAATACAATTTTTTTCCAATTTTATGCGCAGAATTAAAAAAAGTTAAAATTCAAATTAAAAAAAAAAATTGATCAGTTTTTAATTTTTGATATATCTTTAATATCAAATAGGTATTTCCCTAAATTCTTGAGGCATATAGTTCTACATATATACACACAATTGGTGACTAAGAATTCATGTTTTCATATATTTTAAGCGTAAATTCAATTTTTTCCATTTTCAACACACTTGAGGAGGCCAAAGATATTATTCCATTTCAAAAAAATTAAACAGTATATTCAGCTCATCAAAAACTAACAATTTTTTACTTTTAGAAATTGATCGCATGAAATTCATTTTTTTCGACCCATCCTGATGTTCACCCTGTTACTGGTGCCTTGCACTGTTGTGTTTCAATAAAACTACTCAAATCAAAATTGAATCAAATCGTGTTACGTACTCTTGTATAATTTTTTGTCCCGCATTACGAGTTGGTAAAGAACGCAATTAATACCTGTACAGTTGGCGAGAGACGACATCGTTGAATCTGACAGTCTTCTTCAAACTAGAACTTTCAGATTCCGAGTTCATTTCCGGGACAGAGTCGTACTGCAAATTAATCGAAGATGCCAAGGCAGAACTGTCATCGATACTAGACTCAGAAACGGATCGTGAAAATTGGCTTCTTCGCGATTTTAAAATTCCTTTCGACCTATGTGTACTGCCGTTACTACTCGGCAATTCGTCGCCACTACTTTCCGAAATGGACCTGCTCTGATCTGAAATACGTTTCCTTTCTTGTTGGGTAGGAGACAATTTCTGTGATTCAAGCTCTTCTTCATCGTCTGTATCAATCTGACTCGACCGAATATTCACGACGATTTCATCACCATTTCGCACAACATCAATATTTTTATCAGTC
>CAKNYM010051661.1:299110-328509 GCA_932195095.1 Andricus curvator | reverse complement strand
TACTAAAAAAGACGAATTTTCAACTAAAATGATGAATTTTCAAAAAATAAGTAAATTTCGAACTAAGAAGATGAATTTTCAAAAAAATAAGTAAATTTCGAATTAAAAAGATGAATTTTCAAATAAAATTATGTATTTTTAAACAAAAGGGTGATTTTCAATCAAGAAGATTAATTTTCTACCAAAAAATAAGAATTTTCAACTAAAATGATGAATTTTCAACAACAAAAAAATAAAGTTTCAACAAAAATTGTTCAATTTTTAACTGAATTTCAAACAAAGAAGATAAATTGTCATCGAAAAATATAATACACATTTCAATATTTCAACAAAAAAGATTTAAGTTTTAAATTAAAAACTAGCAAGTTTAGATAAATTGCAATTTTTATCAGGATTCATAATAATTCAATTGATAGCCTTTTTTCTAAATTTTACATACGAACTAATTATTACTTTATTGTTATTCCCTAATTCTCTCGGCTCTAAGGTGCCAAATTTACTGAATTTACAAAAAAAATTTATTTTATTTTTCGTTCAAAAGTTTTTTTTTCTTAATATAAATATTTTGATCCCTTCTAGTTTTCAGCGTCGATTAAAAAAAAAATTGAGGGAAACTATAACTTTCGGTGATGATCAACTTTATATTGTAGTTGTTATAACTTTTAGAGAAAAATTTTTTACCATTTTTTTTTTATTATCGTTATCTGTTTCATTATTTAGACATGAAAATAACTATATAGATAAACGTTTATTTTTTAGCCTGCTGGCCTTAAAAAATTGACTTGCTTACACTTCCATTTTTTGCAGAATTTTCTTAAAACTAACCCTTAAAACTAACATCCTTCCACACCTTATCTCTAACGCCGCTCGCTCTTATCGCATTGCCTTCCTCGCTTCAACTCGCCTCGCACGCTTGTCCCTACTTTCTTTCTTTGCCTCGCATTACCAAACTCTGCCTCCGCGGCTAATCCCTAATACTTATCTACTATTTACAATATTTACATTTACTTATATTTACTTCCTCCTCTATTTACAATCTTTCCTTCTCCATTCCTCTTCCTCCTTCCTTCTCTTCTTCTCCATCTTACCCAAGACTCCCTTCACCCATGCTACTGCCCTTGTGTCCCCCCCTTCATGCATCAGTACCTCCATGCTTATCCCACTCCTTTCTACCTCTACACACTCCTCCAACCAATGCTCCACTCTTGCCTCCCCCTTCCCACATAGTTCACACATCCTCTTTTCCCTAGCGAGCCAGAACCTATTATAACCCTCCATGCACCCACATCTCATCCTCGCTATAAGCTCCTGACTTCCTTCCTCTCCTTTCTCACACAAATATTGCCCTCTCGTCCTTGGCATAATCCACACATAGTTCCCATTAAACCTTGTCTCTCTTATTCTCTCTTCCCCTGCTGTCTTCTCTCTCTCCATGCTGTTTTTCTTAACCAACTCATATACCTTCCTTCCTTTCTCATGCATCCTTCTCACTTCATCCATCTGCAGTCCATTCGTTCTAAAATACCTTTCTCTTTCAACCTCCATCTTCCCACCCCTTTTATTATCCCTCTTTCATATCTTTTATTTTATTTTTTTAGTACATTTATTGTAACACCTGTTAAAGAACAGTGACTTTTATATTAATCACTTTAAGAATTTTTTTTTTTTTGACCAGCTTTTTCGGATTTGAGACCCATTAACTTAGAGGTACCGATTTTATTACTCATGCCTTAATTTTTTAATTAGCAGGTTATTCTGGCAACATTTTGGGTAAAAAAACCTTTGGACCCGAAGATCTAGTAACCGTACCGGAACCTATTAGCGATGTTCTGCATTCAAAACAGTACAAATCAGTTTGCGACATAGCGAACAAATATTTTGAGACGGATACATTAAATTCATATTATAACAATGAGTACTTGAATGTGAAAGACAAAAGTTATTTTAAAAAATCAAAGCGGTGCCCTGAAGATAAAAAAATGAAGTCATTATCGAAAGAATTGGTCAAAAACATCTGCGATTCGAAAGCAGATCAATCAAAAATTGCAAAAGAAATTGATAAAAAGATTTGCAGCGCGATTTCCACAATGTAAGTTTCCTAAAAATTCCGTTTGTATCTTGTTTAAAAGTTTACAGTTTTTTTTTAAATTAATTTTTATGAACAATTCTATTCTTTTTTAGCGTCACTGCCTGGCATCAGGGTAATGTCCAGTTTACAGCTTTTGCGGTGGATAATAATGATTATTATCGAGATGAGTAAACTCGTCTGTCAGTAACCAGATGCGCTCAGGAGTTTTTTCTGCAGTTTTTCACTCCTCTGACCAAATTTTCAGAAGGCGAGCTTTTCTAATAAAAATCCGGCTGCAGACGGTAGGGCTTTCAGAGATTGAAGTCCTTTAAAATTTAACTTTTGACATGTATCTAGAATAACTTTAAACTTCGAAATTTATAACAATAACAGAGAAAATTTGAATAATTTCAGAATAATAAAAGTTTAGAATTTTATAAGTATGTTTCATTTCAAAAACTCCATATGAATGTCCCACTAAAATGATAAATATTTAACTGGAATGGTTACATTTACGGTTAAAAAATTAAATTATCTAAGAAAAAAGCTAATTTTCCACAAAATAGATACATTTTAAACTAAGAAGATCAGTTTCAATCTACAATAATAAATCTTCAACAAAAAAGATTAATTTTCAAAAAAGAAGATCAATTTTCAACTAAAATGATGAATCTTCAGAAACGAAGTAAATGAGTAGGCTGCGTTCTGGGCCAATTAGTATTAGTACGTGTCTGTGGGAGGTACGCCTGAATGCGTGTGTCTGTGTGAGTTTGACATCGAGACCGTTCTAGAACATTCCTTGATGACGTCGCAGAGTAATATTGCGCAATTGTGCCAGCCAAATTCATGTAACAACAGGTTCAAGGTTATTTCTTATCTCAAGCATTTTTCGCGTAAATACTTTCAAGGTTATATTTTTGCTTGGTCCTGTCAATTTCTACTGCGTCATATAGTTATTGCAAGAAAAACAAGGATGTCATGCATAGCCATCCGTATCAAATTTCATCCGTACACCTGCACCTTTTTGCGCATTAAATAAATATGTTATCTGCAAGGAAGCAATGAATCATCCTTGTTTTTCTTGCAATAACTATATGACGCAGTAGAAATTAACAGGACAAAGCAAAAATATAACCTTGAAAGTATTTACGCGAGAAATGCTTGAGATAAGAAATAACCTTGAACCTGTTGTTACCATGAATTTTGCTGGCACAATTGCGCAATATTACTCTGTGACGTCATCAAGGAATGTTCTAGAACGGTCTCGATGTCAAACTCACACCGCCACACGCATACAGGCGTACCTCTCACAGACACGCACTAATACTAATTGATCCAGATTGCAGCCTACTCATCTACTAAACGAAAAAAATAATTTTTAAGAAAAGATTTCAACTTTCAAACAGGCAATTTACTTTTTAACAAAGGAGTCCAACTTTCAACCAAATAGTTCAATTTTCTACTAAAAAATATAAATTTGCAACTGTAAAAGACCAAATTTCAACCAAAAATCGAATAGTTCTATTTTCAGTTAAAAATTTGCAACCAAATAGATAAATTTTCAACTAAAGTTATGAATTTTTATCCAAGTAGTTTAACTTTTAACCAAGTAATTGAATTTTTCAACCAAAAAAGACGAAATTTGCAACAAGAAGATATAATAATTGAAAAAGGAACTAAAATATATTTTTAATTTTCAATCAAAAACTTTTAAATTCATCCAAAAGGAAGAATTTTCAAAAAAAATTGTTGAATCTGCAACTAAAAAATATTTTTCAATCCAGAAAATTATAATTTGAAAAAAAAATTTTAATATACAAAATGAAAATTTTGAATGACTTTAAATTTTATTTATTTATTTACTTTAAGGTTATATTAATATAATTTTCCTGGGTTTCTCGAGAATATTCAAAAAGATTTTTTAGGATTTCAGATATCTCGAAATAATGTCTAGAAAATTTCTAAGAATTTTGTTTATTTTACAGAATTTTAGAAAATTTTATGACAAATTTGAGTAGTTTAAAAGATAATTAAGACATTTTGACGCTTGGAAAAACCTAAGAATATTTGATAAATTTTTGGAAATCTTAAGTTTTGAAATATTTTAAATCAAAATTTAGAAAATTCCTAAATGCCTTTTAAACTGACTCGAACTATTTCTAAAATTGTTTCAAAATCTTCCAGATTCATTTTTGACAATTTTGTAAATTTTTCATAACGATTTATAATTTTTTTTTAATATTCTTTCAAAATTAATAAAAAAAAAGAATCACTTTGAATATTCCCAGAAATTTTCAGAATTTTTTGTTATGATCTTGAAACTTTTTTAAATCTTTAAAAAACTTTAATATTTTATCTGGAAATCTTCAAAAATCCACATTTTGTTTTAAGTTTTTTGACATTCTAAGTAAGAAAAATTCTGAATATCTTATAAAATGATTTGAATTTTTCCTCAAATGTAGAAAAAATTCTGCAAAATAAAAAAAATTGTCTTCAAATCTTCCAGATTCTTTTTTTTATTTTTTCGAAACGAAACAATATTCCATATACAAATTTAAAATTTTCGAATTCATTTATTTCAAACAAAAGAAGTCACTTTTCAACGATAAAAGATGACTTTTTAAGAACATACATAAATTTTCTACAAAATAATGAAATTTTCTACAAAATATTTAAATTTTTCACTAAATAATTGAATTTTTAACTTTAAAAGATAAATTCTCAACAAAAATTGCAACAGTTGATATTTCAACCAAAAAAGATGAAATTTAATTTTTTTTAAATGAATTTTAAAATCAAAAAATCGATTTTTCAACAAATAAAGATTTTCTAGTCAAGGAAGAAAAAAAGTTCACCTAAATTGTTGAACATTAAAGCCAAAAGACGAATTTTCTGTACAAAAATTGAATTTTCAACCATAAAATGGGAATTTTCAGCAAAAAAGTTAATTTCCAACAAAATAGTCAAACTTTAAGAGATGAATTTTTAACTAAAAATATGAATCTTCAATAAAAAAATAATTTCTTAACAAAGTGGTTCAAACAAAATAGTTGACTCTCAAGCAAAGAAGATTAATTTTCAACCAAAAGTTGCACTTTTATCCAATAAAGATTAAATTTTTACTAAAACAGATGAATTTTTAAATCAAAAAGACAAATTTTCAAAAAAAAAAAGATTTAAATTTTCATCTAAAAAAGATTTCAGTTTGACTTGAATTTTCATCCAAAAAATATTTCAATTGATTTTTCAATACAAAATGTGAATTTTTCTCAAAAGGTAAATTTTCTACGAAATAGCTGAATTTTCAACGAAACAGTAGATTTTTCCGAATAAAAAGGATGACTTCTTAACAAAATTATGGAATTTTCAACCAAAAAGTTGCATTCTTATCCAAGAAGGATGAAATTTCGACTTAGATGAATTTTTATATAAAGAAGATAAATTTTCAAAAAAGTCGAATTTTCATTTTAAAAAATAGGTTGATTTTTCTACAAAACACTTGAATTTGCGACTAAAAAGGATGACTTTTTAACAAAATTATGGAAATTTTCAACCAAACAGTTGCATTCTTATCCAAGAAAGATGAAATTTATTTTTTCCTTGTCTAATTTTTCATTTTTCTTGATCATTAATATTCAAATACCAGCGTTTTAATCATGAAATACTTTTGACATAGAATCTTTTATAAATGGAATAAAACCCTATTTCAGATACAAACTTAAAATTTTCAAATTTATTAATTTATTTTAAACAAAAAAATGTCTTTTCTACCATAAAAGATGGCTTTTTAACAAAATAATTGAATTTTCAACACAATAATTAAATAGGAACATAATAGTTCAATTTTCAACCTAAAAATATAAATTCCCAACAAAAAGTGCCATAGTTTATATTTCAATCAAAAAACATGAAATTTATACAAAAAAAGTTTTTTAAAAACAAAAAGACTAATTTTGAAGAAATAAAGATTTTTCACTAAAGAAAGAAAATTTAAACTAAATTGTTTAAACTTCAAGCCAAAAGTCGAATTTTCTCTACAAAAATTGAATTTACAAACAAAAAATATGACTTCAGCAAAAAATTATTTTTCCACGAAACTGATGCATTTTTACCCAACAAAAATAAAATTTTAAACCAAGAAAATTATTTTTTTTTACCAAAAAAGGAAAATTTCAAAGTAAAAAAGATCAAGCTTAAAAAAATGGAAAAGACATAAGCCTTCAACCAAAAAAATAAATTTTTAACAATTTAGTTTAACATTGACCCAAGTATTTGAATTTTCAATTTAAAAAGATTAATTTTCAACAAAATAGTTAAACTTTCAACCAAAGAGATGAATTTTCAACTGAAAATATAACTCTTAAAAAAAATGATTTCTTAACAAAAGTGATTCAACCAAATCTTTCAAATAAAATAGTTGCATACTCAAGCGAATAAGAACAATTTTTAACCAAAAAGTTGCATTTTCATTAAAAAAAGAAATTTCTACCAAAGCGGATAAATTTATAAATCAAAAATATAAATTAAAAAAAATAGTTGAATTTTCTGTTAAAAAGATTTTGGTTGACTTTTCACGATCAAAATATGGATTTTTAACCAAGAAGTAAGTTTCTACGAAAAAAATTGAATTTTCAATCCAAAAAGACGAATTTTTACCCAAAAATGATGACTTTTTAACAAAATTGTTGAATTCTCTACCCAATAGTTGCATTTTTATCCAAAAAATATGAAATTTCTCTTAAAAGAGATGAATTTTTCATTAAAATTTTTTTTTTTTAAATGGTTGAATTTTCATCCAGAAAAGATTTAAGTTCTCTTTTCAACACCAAAATATTAAACTTAACCAAAAAGTAAATTTTCTACAAAACAGCAGAATTTTAAACCAAAAAGTATGACTTTTCAACAAAATTGTTGAATTTTAAACCAAAAAGTTGCATTGTCCAAGAAAAATGAAAATTCTACTAAAACAGGTGAATTTTTAAATCAATAAGACAAATTTTCAAAAAAAGAGTTGAATTTTCATCCAAAAGGATTTCTATAGACTTTTCTACAGAAAAATACAAATTTGAAACAATAAGTAAATTTTTTAGAAAATAGTTGAATTTTCAACAAAACAGTTGCATTTTTGTCCAAGAAAGATGCAATATTTCTACTAGAAAAAGATGAACTTTTAAATTAGAAAGACAAATTTTCAGAAAAAATATTTTTCATCAAAAATAGGTTTCAGTTAACTTATCAGAAACAAAATATGAATTTTAAACAAAAGGTTAATATTATATGAAAAGAGTTGAAATTTTAACCCAAAAAGACGAATTTTTAACAAAACAGTTGAATTTGCAAAAAAAAATGATGTCCTTTTAAGAAAATTTTTTTAAAAATTCTTATTTTTCTTAACTTCGTTCAAACAATCAGAATATAATATTTTCACAAAAGTGAAAAGTTTCATTTTGTATCAAAGATTAATATGAAAATTAAAACAAAAATGTTAATTTTCAACCGAAATAAGACAAATTTTCAACAAAAAATATAATAGTTTATTTTATAGTTAGAGAAATTAATTTTTACACAAATAAAATATATTTACAGCAAAGTAATTGAATTTTCAACTAAACAAACGAATTTTCTACCGAAAAGATTATAAATTATTATTTTTATAAAAAAAATTATAAATTTTGTTTAATAAAGATTATAAATTTGGAATTTGGAATTCTTTTTTTTTTGGAATTTCTGAATTCAAAGATTATACAAAAAAGTATATGAAAAAAATTTCAACAAAAAATTAAGTTAAATTTTTAGTTAAAAAAATTTATTTTCAATAAAAACACTAATTTTCAACCATAGAAAATTACTTTTCAATAAAAAAAATAATTTTCTACCAAAAAAGGATAATTTTTAATAAAATACATGAATTTTCAACCAAAAAGTTGAATTTTCAACTGAAGAAGATGAACGTTCAACCAAATATGGAATAGTTAACTTTTTAATGGAAAAAATAATTTAAAAAAATATTAACAAAATAGTTGAATTTTGAAAAAAGGAAAAGATTTTTCAACTAAAATGATGAATTATGAACAAAAAAATGAATTTTTAACAAAGTAGTTCCACTTAGTAGATTTTTTTCTAAGGAAAGGGTAATTAGTGTAATTTTTGAACACAAAAAGATAATTTTTTACCAATTGTTACCAAAGCAGTTAAATTTTCAAAGAAAAAGGACAACTTTATCAAAGTAGTTGAATTTTTAACATAAAAAGATGCATTTTCAAACAACTAAACAACTGTTCGAATCTTCCAACAAAAGAGATGAAAACTAAACCAAAAAGAGTTAAATTTTCAATCCGAAAGAATATTTTCAACAAAAAAACTTCTTTTCCACAAAACAGTTCAATTTTGAACCAAACCAGATTAATTTCCAAGCATTTTTAACCAAAAAAGATGATTTTTTAATCAAGTAAAAATTTATTCAAAAAAAAGTAATATACCTTTTGTTTAAAAGGTCAAAAAAAAATATCTTGGTTAATCTTCCGAAATCCTGGTCAGTTTTTTCAAAAGATTTTTTTAACGATTTCATTATTTATTAGCAATAAAATTTATAAAATCATTGTTAGCACCTATGAGCAAAAATAAAACTTTTTTGCTTGTTACAGTTTTTCTTGTAGGATAAACCGTTTGCACAGTTGTACCTCAGAATCTATTGCTCAGAAACATTTGAAACCTGTGCATTATCTGATCCAGGTTAGATCTCTTGAAAGCAAAAAGAAATCTTCCAATCGAATGAAAACTTCCCTTCATGAATAAAAAAAAATGTTAAAAAATTGCTATTTCTAAGAGGAAATTTTCTAGATTTTTACTTGTTTTCCTTCATTGTTTATAAAAATGGTTATTATTGTTATTATCGCAATAATTGTTATTATTGTAATATAACATTCTTTGCAAGTCTTCGGTTGATTCTGCTATAACAACCTTGTCATCTGCGAAAGCTAACCCACGTACCCTCACTGTCTCGAGATCTACACCTTCTTCGTCGAAGAGGGCCATTCTTAGAAACTTGTCCATAAATATGATAACTTTTTAAGAATTATTATATACAGTTCTAAATAATTTTTTTTTTACAAAGCAATTAGTTTTCCACTTTTGAATTACGAAATATCTCGACTACCCGAATTAGTATAATTTTATACTAATCTTTAGTGACTGACTTTTCGCTTATCGAATCTGTAAAATTTCACTAAAAAATAGTTAAATTTTACCAATTTTAATTCAGAGAGACCTCAAAGTATCTTCTGAATGTGGACAAAAAAACTATAAAATTAAAATAACCTTCTTTAGTTACTCAGTTCATACTTATTCAAGCTGATGCAACCGAAAAAAATTTTTTAAATCGAAAACAGAAATCTGTTGAAAAGTAGCGCTTTCTTTGACTTTATAATTCGAAACAAATAATAAACATTAATATTAATTTAAAAAATGCTCTCATTAACAAATTTAAGAAAAATTCGTATTGAATATGATCCATTCAGAAAATCTGAAGAATATTTCAATTATCTGTTTTCTTTCAGAAAAATATATTCGCAAAAAATTAAGAGATTGTTTAAAAAATAATCCTTTCCATTGTTTATTTATTATTTTTTAATATCGGAAAAGTCACATCAAAGTTGAAAATTTCAGAAAAAGCCGCGAATTTGAGCAATTATCTAAGAAAAATAGCTATAAACAATAATAAATTGTTTAAACAATTACGTTGATTAACTTGCATTAATAATTACCTCCCTCTAAGTAAAAAATTGACGAAAAGTAAAAAAATTTAAGAAGTAACCGCAATTATCTAGCATTACTATAGAATATAGTTATGAACAATCACCATTTGTTTAAAAAATTAGGTTTGTTAAATTTCATCAATTCTAACGTCGCTGTAAGTGAAAAGTGGGTAAAAAGTAGAATATTTCAGAAAAACCGCAACTTTCTAGCAATTTTGAAAAATAATATTATTTAAAATAATAATAAATTGTTCAAGCAATTATGTTTGTTAATTGGAATTAATTGTTAACTCACTATTAGTAAAAAATTGAAAAAAGTGGGAAATTTCAGAAAAAAATTTGTTTCTTTCTTGACTGAAAAATACCTTTTTTGTTAAAAATTAACATTTTCGAATTAAAAATTAAACTGTTTCCTAAAAAAATTCGCATCTTCGGCCCAAAAAGTAAACAATTTGGTAAAAACTTTAACTATTTGGTCGAAAATTGATGTATTTTGTTAAAACTCGTCTTTTTTGAAAAAAATCAATTTTTTGGTTAAAAATGCAATTCTTCAGTTGAAAATTAATCTGTTTTAGATGAGGATTCAAATATTTTGTTGCAAATTTGTCTCTTTCGGTTAAATCCAACTATTTTTAATTTTTAATTAAAATATTGTTTTTTGAAATAATTTAAATTTTTTATTTTAGTTGAAAATATCGTTTTTTTTTGGGGTAAAAATAATTTTTTTTAAACTGAAAATTTAACTATTTTGTTGAAAATTCAACTGTTTTGTAGAGAATTGTTCTTTTTTTTATTGAAAATTAATTCTCCTCAATTAAAATTACACTACATCCTTTTTGGTTACAAATTTATTTTTTTTAGCTTAAAAATTAAACTATTTAATTCAAAATTGTTAGAAATGAACAAAATATATACTAAAAATTAATCAGTTTGTTGAAAATTCTTATTTTTTGGTAGAAAATTCAACTATTTGGTTAAAAATGTATGTATTTTGTTAAAAATTCGTCTTTCTGGTAGAAAAGTCACCTATTTGGTTAACAATTTTAAGTATTTTGTCAAAAATTTATCTTTTTTGGGAGAACATAAATCTTCTTAGTTGAAAATTAAACTATTTGGTAACAAAAAAAGATGAATTTTCAAAAAAATGCCTGCATTTTTAATCGTTGAATTTGATGTGAGTTCAAATTTTATTTGATTAATGTATAGTTTATATTTTTTCTTTTCTAAACATTTTTAACTAAATATTTGAATTTTGAAAAAAAGATGAAATTGAACTATTCTTTTTTTGATTAAACCTTTGTCATTTTTAGTTGAAAATTCTTATATTTTATTGAAATTTTTTTTTGTAGAAAATTAACCTTTTTGGTTGAAAATTCATTTCGTTGTTTGAAAATGTGTATTTAAAAATTGAAAAATAATTTTTTTAACTAAAAATCTATTCCATTTATTGTCAAAATTTGTTTGTTTGGATAGACATTAAATCTTTTTTAGTTGAAAATTTGTCTTTTTTTGGTAACAAATTAATCTTCTGGTTGAAAATTAACGTTTTTTATTAAGAATTATTCTTTTTTGGTAAAAAAATTAATATCTGGTTAAAATTTAATTTCTATGGTTTAAAATTTTTTTTTTTAATTAAAAATCTAACAATTTCATTTTTCGTCGATTTTTTTTGTTATACATTAAATCTTTTTAGATGAAAATTCATCTGATTGGTTGAAAATTTAACTATTACGTTGAAAATTCATCTATTTTGTTGAAAATTTGTCTTTTGTTGGTAGGAAATTCATCATAATTTAATTGTTTGGTTCGAAATTTATTTTTTAATCGAATATGCATTGTTTTAATATTTTTTATTCATAATATTCAATTCTTTGGTTAAAAATCTAACAAATTTGGTTGAAAAGTATATTTTTTTTTAAATGATTTTTTTTTTACTAAAAATGTAACTATTTCATGTTTGCTAGAAGAATGATCTTTTTCAGTTAAAAATTCAAATATTTGGTTTAAAATTCCTGTATTTTATTGAAAATTCGAATTTTGTGGAAGAATATTTAATCTTCTTGGTCTGATTGGTTGAAAATTGATCTTTTTGGTTGAAAATGAGTTTTTTCTTATTTACAATTAATTTTTTTGACTGGAAATATAACTGTTCCATTTTTTGTCGAAAATGTACCTGTTTTGATAGTTTAATCTCCTTGGTTAAAAATTATACTATTTCGTTGAAAATTTACTTTAATTTAATTGAAAATTAATTTTTCACTAAAAATTTAACTATTCTATTTTTAGTTGAAAATTTATCTGTTTTCGGTGAAAATTTAATTATTTGTTAAAAATGCCTTTTTTGATAGAAGAGTACTCTCATTAGTTGAAATTTCATCTTTTTGGTTAAGAATTCATTTCTTTGGTTGAAAATTTAACTGTTTTGTTGAAAATTTATTTTACTAACTAAAAATTATCCTACTTTTTTTGGTAGAAAATTTATCTTTTCAGTTTGAAATTCACGTATTTGGTTAAAAATTAAATTTTTTTTAGTTGAAGATTCATCATTTTAGTTGAAAATTTTTGTTGATAGAAAATTAATCTTTTGGATAGAAAAATCCGCAGTTTATTTTTAACTGAAGTTATAATTATTCCATTTTAGCTTGAAAATATATATTTTTAGTTGAAAATTAATTAATTTTGCTGAAAACTCGTTTTTTTTTTAAATTCACTTTTCCAACTGCAAATTGAAATATTGTTTAAAATTGAATTATTTTGTTGAGAATTAATTTTTTTGGTTAAAAATTGATTGTTTTAACTGAAAATTTAATTCTTCTATTTTTTATTAAAAAATAATTTGTTTGGGTGAAAAACAAAACTATTTTGTTGAAAATTCGTTTTTTTTGGTTGAGTATTTATTTTTCTGACATTTTAACTATTCTAATTTTGGTTAAAAATTGATTTCACTGAAAAAAAACGGTTTAGTTGGAAATTCGTTCTTTTTTTGTTGATAGAAAGTTCATCTTTTGGATTGAAAAATCCACTATTTGGTCAAAATTTCATCTTTTTGGTTGAAAATTCATCATTGTGATTAAAAATTAATTTGTTTGGTTGCAAATTCGTTTCTTTTTAGTTGAAAATTATTTTTTTAACTGAAGATATAACTATTCCATTTTCGCATTGAAAAAATTTATATTTTTAGTTAAATATTAATTTTGCTAAAAATTAGTTTTTTTTTAAATTTACTTTTCTAACTGCAAATTAAAATATTATATTTTTGGTTTGTAAATTTATCCTTTTTAGTTTAAAATTGAATTATTTTGTTGAGAATTCATTTTTTTGGTTCAAAATTGATTGTCGCAAGTGAAAATTTAATTCTTCTATTTTTGTTTAAAAAATAATTTTTTTTATGAAAAAAAAATATTTTGTTGAAAAAACGTTTTTTTTTGGGTGAACATTTATTTTTCTGCCATTTTAACGATTCTAATTTTGGTTGAATATTTTTTTTTCGATGAAAATTCATGTACTTTGTTGAAAATGAGTCTCTTTTGGTAGAAAATGATTGTTTGTGAGTATAAACCATACACATTTAAAATTATTGCTAAAAAAAATTATTATCTCCCAGCGACGTAATACGTTATTTTTAGCGGAAATTAGGCGTTAAGTGTTTTTCAGATTTAAGAAAACAAAAAATTTCCACAAAGTTACGAGTCTATTGAAAAAAAAAACATTTTTTTAACTAGCATCTTTTTTGATCGAATTTAGATTATCCAATTCTCTTTTCGGATTTTTAATTTTTGTCCTCCTCTTGCGAAATCCGTCAGAGATTTTTTAAAAATTAAAAATTACTAAACAGTGACGAATTTTTTCTAAATACAAAAAGTCGATTACCATAAAAAATTTTTTCTTCAAAACGCTGATAGAATTTAAATAATTTTTACAGAAGTAGCGCATCATTTTTAGGCCACACAACACAATTTATTTTATTCTTCATTTAAAAGTATATTTTTTCTTTTTTCTTAATATAAATATTTTGATCCCTTTCTTCTGCTTTTTAAACTTTTTAAATTTATAATATTTTTAAATATTCAACTAAAACAGTTACATTTACGGTTTAAAAAATTAAATAACATATTGAAAAAGCGAATTTTCAACAAAATAGTTAGATTTTCAACTAACGAGATAAATTTTTATCTGAAATAATGAATTATTAACCAAACAAATAAATTTTTGAAGAAGAAATGAATTTTCAACCGAAATGATGAATCTTCAAAAACAAACAGAATTTTGAACAGAATTTTTGAATTTTGAAAATAAGGAAACCATACAACCGAAAAGAAAATGTTTAATCGAAAAAAACCCATATCGATCCATTATAATTTTAAGACTGTGAAAAATTCTCATTTTTCTTAACTTTGTTCAAACAATCAGAAGACAATATGGTCACGAGAGTGTAAAGTTTTTTGTATTATTTTTTTATTTATAAAATTTATTTATTGTGTGTTATTTTTTTTTATTGTGTTCTTATTATTAATTATTTAGAATTTTTTTATTGTGGGCCAAAGATTATTATTTTTTTTTAATTTCCTAATTGAGGGCTTTTTTTAATAACAATAGTTATCAAAAGTAAGGAGCAGGTATTGCAAATGCAATCAGAAATAATTATTCTGTTTACTGTAAGGTTAACGTTATGAAAATGGGTTATCGCAAATTACTTGAAAATTGTTCATTGTAGGGGAGCGTATATTTATGAAAAATATATTGTTTATAAAGCTGTAAGTAAATAATGGATCGTCGTAAGAGAAAATGTCACGAGAGTAAAAAATTTTATTTTCCGTCAAGGATTAATAAAATTTATTCAAAAAAATCAATTCTTTCCATTGAGAGTTTTTATTTATAACAAATGTTATGAAAATGATTTAAGAAAGTTTATGAACAATAACCATTGTTATTAATGGTAGGTATAGGTTTTGCAACAATTTGAGGGAAAGTTATGACACTGGTTGGCAGGTGCTTTCGAGAGAAGAAACTTTTTTCAGAAATATACGCATTATTTTGCTAGATGGTACAAATCAAAATTTTCAAGGAATCTGTATTATCATTAGAGAATAACAGAAAATATTTAACGTCTTTTCAGACTAGATGGAGCTATGAAATGAAAATTATTTTAAATAATTTTTTTCTGAAAACAGATCTCCTTTCGCTTCGCTGGGAATCGAACCACAGAACTACTGATTTCCGGTCAGGTGCTTTTCCATTAAGCTACTAGAAAGATCGAGAGAAGAAACTTTTTTCAGAAATATACGCATTATTTTGCTAGATCGTACAAATCAAATTTTTCAAGGAATCTGTATTATCATTGGAGAATAACAGAAAATATTTAACGTCTTTTCAGACATTATTAGAGTTTTCCTTATCTTATCTGGAGTGTACATATGTCGAAATTTAGAGGCTAAAGTTGTTTTCCATGCTCACAGTTAGAAAAATGTGTATATTCATTAACGAACTTCAATATCATGGCTTCTGACAGAAAAATTCATGAGTAATACACCGTTTTGCTATTTCATCAGAAAATATGGAGCAACTGTTTTCTCTTTCTTTATTTCCGTATTTTCTTCGCCTGATACGTTACCTCAGACAGGTATATAAGCCCTTCTAGAAAACAGGAAGTAAGTTCTTACGAAAAAACTTATTTTGTTCTGTGTACGAATTAAATCTCGCTTTAGCTGAAGGAGGAGGCAGGAAAAAATGAAGTTTGCAATACCTCTGTTCCTGTTCATTATTTGTGAGTATAAAAATGTGTGTGATAGTGGGGCCACAAGGCAGAAATGAAAGTTTACGTGCGCTTGGCGTCCTGTAGTGTACCATAATGCGTTATAGGATCGCGCGAGAGTGCAAAGGAGCTTGCATAGTGGTGGAGTAGTGGGGATAATTTAGCGTGGAAATACTGGGGATATCGAAGAGGAGACTGTAGAGCAATTGCGAATCGCCGCACAAAAGGGAGACGCGATTACAGAGTTGTTTTTTCCAATTCACTCCCGTCCCAAAAAAAGTTTCACTTCAAAAAATAAACTAAAAGTCGCAGAATCTCTCAGCGACGAAATGTACTGTTTTTTCGGAGGAAATTATGCGGCACGATTTTGTTGATTTCAACATTCTTCTTTCGAAATCCATTAAAAATTTAAACAAATTTTTAAATTACGTAGCGCACCATTTATAGGCTTTCTTGAAGCAATTCGAAAACAACAAGAAAACTCATGAAGGGCTTAAAAAATCCACTAAAAAAATTTGATTTTGCTTTTCTTTAAAAAGTATATATTTTTTTCTAAATTTAAGTATTTTGATCCCTTCCAATTTTGATCGTTCGTCGAAAAAAAATTGGAGGACTCTCTGTAACTTTCGGAGATATTAATTTTTTATAAGAGTCTTTAACGTCCGAGAATCCAAAATAGGAGAAAAAAGAACAACAAAGTTGTATCAACTCTATCGGACAAGTTTATTAAAATCTTAAAAACCCAACGTTTCGGAAATACACGATTTCCATCATCAGGGGAACCAATTTATATGAATCTAAAAAAATGTAATAATAATCTTACTAATATATTAATATGAACAATTTAAAAAAAAGGTGTGTATAACCCACTTACGAAATAGTTACGAAAGTACTAGTCATCTTTGGAGTAGAGTTCAATAATTGAGATCAATTTAAAAAGTCAGTAGTAACTTAAAAATATATATCAACAGATGTCAACTAAAATATAATATATGAAATTTCTGTAAAAGGAAATTATAATTTCATTAGTAAATAATAATATCATAATAAAAATAGAGGTTAAGCTCAAAATAATAAAGAATAATAATTACTATATTTCAATTAAAAAAAGACTTCAAAAAATGTGTGTGGTGGATAAAATGAAATTAATTTATAACAAAGTATTAACAAAATAAAATTTATAAATTTGGAAAAATATATTTTTTATTATTATGAGAGCAGGATAAAAAGGCATCCTGCTCCCATAAAGATAACTTCAAAAGTGACTGTCAAGCAGTGCTCCCAATCTTGCTCCCCAACCGCACTGCGCATGCGTCGCGCCGAATTCCTGATTGGCTGCATAACGCGCGCTTATTTAAAATGTTTAAAATATGCAAATTAATTGTTTTAAACAAATAATAATTAGAAAATGCATAAAAATATATTTTTCATTGCAAAATTAACTTTTGCAGTTATAGATATAATAATAATTTGATTTCACTGCTGAAAACACATTATTCTGTAACTGTATTATTATTATTATTAATATTTTTAATAATATTATAATTTTTAACTGATAACAACAATTCATTAATAATAATTAACAATATTATTGATAATATTAATAAAGTTACTAATAATAATTCATTTTATTATTATTAATATTATTCTGCTAACTGTAAATTTAAAGAAATGATGTATTAAATCAGTACTTAACTCTCAATGACTTACCTCTTGGTAAAAATCTCGATGACAATGCATATACTTGTTCTGCTAAAAGCGAACAATGCAAGTAAAATTTAAGAATATTATATTAGCTCAGTATATAACTGCTCTTATTTTAGGAACGATACAAATATACGCTCGTAATATAATTAATTAATTATTATCAATTAAAAATTATAATATTATTAAAAATATTAATAATAATAATACAGTTACAGAATAATGTGTTTTCAGCAGTGAAATCATATAATTATTATATATATGACTGCGAAAGTATATTTTGCAATAAAAAATGTATTTTTATGCATTTTCGAATTACTATTTGTTTAAAACAATTAATTTGCACATTTTAAACATTTTGAATAAGCGACGCATGCGCAGTGCGGTTGGGGAGCAAGATTGGGTGTCAACTAACCTAACATACAGTAGAAGCGAAGAAAAAGGCGCCAAAATTTGAAAAATAATATAACAGCTAAAGTGTTAAAAACGGTTATTTAAGAAGTAGAAACAAGCGAGATAAGTTAATTTTTTGTGTTCAATATTGTAAGAAATTTCAAGAGAAGAACTTTATTGTTGCGAATTTGTTATAAATTTTATAGAAATAATTCTAGAAAAGAATTGTAAGATTCATTAAGATGGTCAAGATCAGTGATGTTATTGAGACAGTTAATCAGTTCTTTTTTAATAAAAACCATTTCAGCAAAGGCAGTAGCAAAGGTAGTAGAGGGGAGGGTGGAATCAGACCATCAGCCATTAGGACTTTGGATAAGAGGGGAGGGTGGCGGGAGGCAAGGTGGGGAAGAAGTCTCGATAGGGAGAGCGTGACCTGGGCGAGGGAGGCGATCGAGAAGTATCAGGAGCAGTTAGGAAAGGTACGCTTTGAAGGGAAGTCGGTGGAAGAGATATGGGAGGATCTGAAAGAGAAGGTGAAAGGTTGTGTGCAAAAGAAGGTATTTAGAAAGAAGAAGAAAGGAATGGTGAAGCCGTGGTGGGATAGGGAATGTGAAAAGATGAAAAGGAAGGTGAAGAGGAAGTGCAAGAAGTGGAAAGAGGGTAACGCGAAAAGGGAGGAGTACGTAGAAATGAGGAAGGGGTTTAGATTGATGTGTAAGAAGAGAGAACAGGAAAGGGAGAAAGATCTGGAAGAGGAGTTAGGAAATGCTAAGACAGAGGGGGACGTCTGGAAGATAATAAATAGGTTTAGGAGGCGTAGACTGGGATAAGCGAGTAGATAAGGAGTGAGGAGTGGAGGGAGTTTTTTTAAAGAATCATTTCAGGGCTCAGATGCAAGGAAGAGGGATGGTGGGAGTAGAAGAACGGAGGAGGCAAAGATGGAGGAGTTGAATGACGATGAGATAGAGAAGCAAATAAGGAAGTTAAGAAGGTCAAAAGCAGCAGGGATGGACGGGTCAGAGAACGAAGCATGGCTGTTTAGTACACAAGAGGTTAGGGAGAGGCTGAAGGAGGTAGTGAAGAAAGTATGTAGGGGGGAGGGATTCCCAGGAGGGTGGAGAGAAGGATTAATAGTGCCACTGCATAAGAAAGGAGATAGGGATAGACAGGAAAATTATAGAGGGATTACGTTAATGAATACGGCGTATAAAGTATACGTGGAGAGGCTAAGGAAGGATGTCGAGGGAAAAGGAATATTGCCGGAGACGCAGGCGGGCTTTAGGGCTGGTAGGAGTACTATCGACAATATCTACGTTCTGCAGCACGTGGTGGATAGAGAATTAGCGAAGAAGGGGTCGAGAGTGTACGCGTTTTTTGTGGATCTAAAAGGCGCGTTTCCTTCGGTGGATAGGGGGAAATTGTGGGAGGCGATGGAGGATAGGGGAGTGGAGAGAGGCCTGATCGAGAGGGTAAGGTAGATATATGAAGAGACCAAAGATAAGGTGAGAGGAGGGGAGGGGATTTCGGAGGGATTCTGGATGGATAGGGGGTTAAGGCAAGGGTGTCCGCTTAGCCCAACGCTTTTTGCGATTTTAATTGCGGATATGGAAAGTAAGCTGGAGGCCGGGGTGGTAGAAGTCAGGATAGGAGGTGTTAGAATTTGGTCACTAGCGTATGCAGATGACATAGTGTTGCTGTTAAGAAGCGAGGAGGCCTTAAAGGAGATGATGAAGAGGTTGAGAAGATACCTGGATAAGAACAGGTTAGAGCTGAATGCGGAAAAGTCCAAGGTTATGGTGTTCAGAAAAGGAGGGGGAAGGGATAAGGGAGGGGAGTGGAAGTGGAAGGGAAAGGCGGTGCAGGAGTTGAAAGAGTTTGTATACCTGGGCTTCTTGTTTCGGAGGAATGGTGGAGTGGATGGTCACATAAAAGAGAGAGTGAGAAGGGCAAATGTGGTGATGAGGCAGGTGTGGGGGTTGGGAAAGAAGTTATTCGCAGATGATTTTGGAAGGAGAATGAAATTGTTTGACTCACTAGTGGTGAGTGTGCTATTGTATGGGGTAGAGGTGTGGGGTTGGAAGGAAAGTGAAAAGGTAAATGGGACACAGGAGAGGTATGTAAAGTGGACACTGGGGTTGGCAAGGAACACGCCTAATTATATTGTCAGGAGGGAGACGGAGAGAACGAGTGTAGGGATTCTATCGGGAAGTCGGGCGTGTAAATATGAGGAGAAATTTTTGGAAGAGGGGGGAAGTAAGCCGGTTAGGGAGTGTTGGTGGAAGAAGGAGAACAGGAGAGGGGGTCGGAAGATGGAGGTTGGAAGGGAAAGGTATTTTAGAACGAATGGACTGCAGATGGATGAAGTGAGAAGGATGCACGAGGAAGGTAGGAAGATATATGAGTTGGTTAAGAAAAACGTGATGAGGAGAGAGAAGACAGCAGGGGAAAAGCAAAAGCAAGTCAATTTTTTAAGGCCAGCAGGCTGAAAAATAAACGTTTATCTATCTAATTTTGTAAATTTGAAACATTTTTTTTTAAATTTTGACCGGCTTTTTCAGATTTGCGACCTTTTAAGATAGAGGTAACGATTTTATTGCTCACGCCTTAATTTTTTAATTAGCAGGTTATCCTGGCAACATTTTGGGTAAATACTTTAATGACCAAGAAGACATACCAATGCGAGAACCTATTAGCG
This sequence comes from Andricus curvator, assembly GCA_932195095.1. Classification (NCBI taxonomy): domain Eukaryota; kingdom Metazoa; phylum Arthropoda; class Insecta; order Hymenoptera; family Cynipidae; genus Andricus; species Andricus curvator. The sequence goes on along the minus strand of CAKNYM010051661.1, from coordinate 308,143 downwards.
ATGTTCTTCGTTCCAAAAAGTACAAATCAGTTTGCCACATAGGAGAGAAATATAATGAGACATATACATTAAGTGCATATTATAACCAAGAGTACTTAAATATTAACGAAAAAAAGAAAAGTTTTGAGAAAGCAAAACTGTGCCGAAAAGATGAAAAAATGAAGTCATTATCGAAAGAACTGGTCGAAAAAATCTGCGATCAGAAAGCCGATCAATCAAAAATTGCAGAAGACCTCGATAAAAAGATTTGCAACGTGATGTACATATTGTAAGTTTCTTAAAAACTCCTTTTGTATCTATAAAATCCAAGCATTGAATATTTTATTTTGAAAGTTTACAGTTCATTTTTTGAGTGAATTTTTAAAAACAATTCTACTCCTTTCTAGCACTTTTTCCTGGCGTCATGGTAGTAACAGAACAGCTTTTCGGATGGATCCTGCTGATGAGATGTCCAAGAGTGAATCCTATGAAAGTTAACTGTGAAGATGTATCTAGATTAATTTCAAACTTCGAAATTTTTAAAGATATAAGTGAAAATTTGAATAATTCCAGAATAATAAAAGTTTAGAATTTGATGTCTATGTTTCATTTCCAAAACTCCATATTGAGCAAATAGTGAAACTTTCTACTAAAAAAAAGTATAAATTCTCTCAAAGCAGGGGAAATAGGATGATTAAAAAAAATATGGGAATAATAGTGGAAGAGAATATTTTAAATAAAATTAATATAGACGCCATATTGCATTCAATATAAAACACTTTGAATTTCAAGATTTTATGATTTTCAAGCAAAGAGATGAATTTTCAACAAACAAGATTGATTTTCTAACCCAAAAGATGAATTTTTATCAAAATACATGACTTTTTTAACATATAGTTGAATTTTCAACTTATAAAGTATACATTTTTAGCGAAGAATGGAATAGTTACATTTTTAGATCGAAACATTAATTTTTAACCAAGAAAGCGAATTTTTAACAAAAAAAAAAGGTTAAATTTTCAACCAAATAGGTGAATCTTACAAAAAATTAACCAAGTAGTGGAATTTCAATCAAAAAATCTGCCCGCTGCAGATTACAACTGTAATTTGGTGATTGTGAATTCTCTTTCGTTAAAGCTCCTTCCCACTCGATTTTGTTCAAAATGTAAACATAATGGAGAAATCCATTATGTTAAACACTTTTATATCAAATGTATATTACATTTATGTCTGTACCTTGTACAAATTATATTTATCATGATTTTTTAAATATTTTTTTCTTATTTTGCATTGAATTTTATTGTCGGCTACCCTGAAAGATGCGCATTCTATACAAAAATTTGTTATTAAAGACTTTATTGCAACTTGTGCCGGTTTTCCATAAGTTTAATTTTTTCTAATTAATCTAATCTTTTTTGGTTTAACAACTTTTTTTCAACAAATTTTTTATTTTTAATTTGGTTTTTAACGATTAAAAGAAAATCTACTCGTTCTATCTAAAAATTATGAATTTGTAGATCCTTTTTGGGTAAACAACTTTTGTTTATTAATTTTTTTCCGTACCTTGTGCCGTTTTCCAAAAAGTTTAATTTTTTTATTGTTAATGTTATTTTTTACGATTAAACCAAACACTACGCGCCCTATTAAAAAATTATTAATGACAAATTTGTAGCTCTTTTTTGGATTAGAAACTTTTGCAAATTCATTTTTTTCATAGTTTCTGTCGTTTGTAAAAAAAAATTACATTTTTTAATTTTCAATGTTGTTTTTTACGAATAAAACAAAAACTACGCATCCTAACAAAAATAGTAATTTATAACTATACAAGATACGAAAAAAGATAAATTGACAAAAATTGTGCGCCCTAAAAAGATCTACAAATTTGTCAATAATCAATTTTTGATAGGACGCGTAATTTTTGTATAAATTCGTAAAAAACATGATTAAAAATAAAAAAATTAAATTTTTGGACAAACGACACAAGCTACGATTTTTTTTTTTTTTTAAACGACACCAGGTACGAAAAAAAATTAATAGACGAAAGTTGTTCACCCAAAAAGGATCTACAAATTTATTCTTAATAATTTTTAGATAGAACAAGTAGATGTTCTTTTTATCGTAAAAAACAAGATTAATAATAAAAAATTAAACTTTTGGAAAAACCCCGCAAGGTACGAAAAAAGATGAATAGACAAAAGTTGTTCCACCAAAAAAAATCTACAAATTTTTTATAAAATCTTGTTATAAAAATATATAAAAAATAAAAAAGTACCTTTTTGAAAAAAAACACTAGGATGCGTATTTTTGGTTTAAATCGTAAAAAAATATTGAAAAAATACAAATTAAATTTAAGGAAAAAACGACACAAAATGCAATAAAATGTTCAATAACAACATTTTTTTTCTTATAGGATACGCATTTTTTTCCAATTATAAAAACAAGACAACGAGAGTACGTATGTTTCAATACCAATGCATATTATGAATTGTAATAATATAAATTTATTTAAATGATACATTTTTCAGGGTAATTGAGAATAAAATTTAATGTAAAATAAGAAACAAATAATAAATTAATCATGATTTTATATAAAAGTATTGAACATAATGTAGAAAAGTTCAGACTGTGTTCATTAAAGCCGAAGGAGCTTTAACAAAAGAGAATTCACAATCACCAAATTACAGATGTAATTTTATTTTACATATTTTATTTTACATAGATTATTACTTAGAGACTGAAAATTTAAAGACATACTCTAAAAAAGTTGTCCTTATCTTATCTGGAGTGTATGTCGAAATTTAGAAGCTAGCGTTATTTTGCATGCTCATTGATAGAAAACCGTGTGCAATATTTACACGAACCTTACTGTCATGACTTCTGACAGGAAAAAAATATCTTTTTTATTGTCAACACATCAAATTTTTGTTGATGAGCGATATTAAGTTTTGTAGTTTCATCAGAAATTAAGACGCACATATGTTTTTGTTTATCATCGGAGTGTCTCTCTCTGATTGGCTACCTCAAGCAGGTATATAAGCCCTTCTAAAAAACAGGAAGTCAGTTCTTACGAAAAAACTTATTTTGTTCTGTGTATGAATTAAATCTTGCTTTTGTTGAAGAAAAAGCTGGAGAAATGAAGTTCGCAATACCTCTGTTGACCCTGTTCATTATTTGTGAGTATAAAAATGTGTGTGATAGTGGGGCCACAGGGCAGAAATGAAACTTTACGTGAGCTTGGCGTCCTATTGAGTACTCTAATGCATTAGGGACGCGCGTGATTGCAAAGGAGCTTGCATAGAGGTGGAGTAGTGGGGATAGCTTAGCGTGGGAATAGTGGGGATATCGAAGAGGATTCTTTAGAGCAATTGCGAATCGCTGCACAAAAGGGAGGCGCGATTACAGAGGGAAGATATAGAAAATATACTTGTAAGAGAGAGAGACAGATACTTCCGTTCGTACGTTCGGTCGTTTTTTCCAATTCACTCCCGTGCCAAAAGTACAGTTTGTACATTCTCAAACATTTTTTTTTTAATTTTATAATTAACAGGTTATTCTGGCAACATCTTGGGTAAACCCCTTGGAGAACAAAAGGCAATATATATAGATGAACCTATTAGCGATGTTCTTCGTTCCAAAAAGTACAAATCAGTTTGCCACATAGGAGAGAAATATAATGAGACGGATACATTAACTGCATATTATAAAAAAGAGTATTTTAACTCTGAAGAGAAAAAAAGTTTTGAGAAAGCAAAACGGTGCCGAAAAGATGAAAAAATGAAGTCATTATCGAAAGAATTGGTCGAAAAAATCTGCGATCCGAAAGCCGATAAATCAAAAATTGCAGAAGACCTTGATACAAAGATTTGCAACGTGATGTACATATTGTAAGTTTCTTAAAAATTCCTTTTGTATCTATAAAATGCAAGCTTTTTTTTATTTTTTTATTTTTTATTTTAAAAGTGTACTGTTCATTTGTTGAGTGAATTAAAAAAAATAATTATACTCCTTTCTAGCGCTGATGCCTGGCGTCATGGTAATCACTTAACAGGTTTGGCGATGGATCCTGCTTATCAAGATGATTAAACTCTGTAACCGACTGCGCTCAGGAGTTTTTTCTGCAGTTTTCACTCCTCTGGCGAAATTTTCAGAATTCCAGCGTTTCTAATAAAAATCCGGCTGCAGACGGTAGGGATTTCAGAGATTGAAGTCCTTTAAAATTTAACTTTTAAGATGTATCTAGATTAAATTTAAACTTTGACATTTTTAGCGATACAAGTGAATATTTGAATAATTTCAGAATAATAAAAGTTTAGAATTTTATGTGTATGTTTCATTTCTAAAACTCCATATTTTATTTTAGCAGGTAGTTCGGTTTCGATCGTCCTGCGAGCATTGTCGCTCGTCGCGTAAAGACCCTCATTATGCGCCTCGGCGCATAATATACTTTTTTTAACTTTTTAAATTTGTAAGGTTTTTGAATATTCAACTGAAACAGTTACATTTACGGTTGAAAAAAATTTAATTACATATGTAATGAACGAATTTTCAACGAAATAGTTAGATTTTCAACTAAGGGGATCAATTTTTATCTGAAATAATGAATCTTCAACCAAAAAGATAAATTTTTGAAGAAAAAATTAATTTTCAACCAAAATGATGAATCTTCTACGACAAAAAAAGAATTTTTAACAAAAGAGTTTAACTTTCAGTTAAGAAGTTTAATTTTCAAGGAAAAAAAAATAATTTTTAACAAAGGAGTTCAGTTTTCAATCAAGTAGTTGAATTATCAACCAAATAGTTAAATTTTTCACTAAAAAAATTAATTTGAATGATTTTGCAAATGTTTCAAATATTTCAAAATATTTTGAAAGATTTAAAAAGATTTCAGAAAAATTGCAATGATTTTAGAAAATTTGAAAAGACTTCACAAACGTTCCAAAGTTTCCTAATATTCCAATAGATTTGAAAATAATATTTCAAAGATTTTAAAATATTTTATAAATGTTTCAAAATATTTCAAAATATTTGAAAGATTTCGAAATAGTTTTGAATATTTGAAAGATTTTGCAAATGTTTCAAATATCTCAAAATATTTTAGAAGATTTAAAAAGATTTCAATGATTTCAAAATATTTTATGAATATTTCAATGTATTTCGAAATAGTTTTGAAGATTTGAAAGATTTAAAAATATTTTAGAAAATTTGAAAAGACTTCACAAACGTTCCAAAGTTTTTTTAATTCCAATAGATTTGGAAATAATATTTCAAACATTTTAAAATATTTTATAAATGTTTTAAAATATTTCAAAGATTTTGACATAGTTTTGAATATTTGAAAGATTTTACGAAGGTTTCAAAGAATTCAATAAATTTGAAAATATTTTCGAAGATTTTAAAGATTTCACAAACGATTAATAATTTTCAAAGATTCTAATAGATTTCAAAATATTTTATAAAGGTTTTAAAATATTTCAAAATATTTTAAAGATTTTGCAAATGTTTCAAAGATTACAAAATAGTGTAGAAGATTTCAAAAGATTTCAGAAAAATTTCAATGATTTCAAAGATCTCAATAGTTTTAAAAATATTTCAAATATTCCGATAAAACGTTTCAAAGTTTTTTAATATTTCGATAGATTTGAAAATAATATTTCAAAGATTTCGAAATAGTTTTGAATATTTGAAAGATTTTGCAAATGTTTCAAAGATTTCAAAATAGTGTAGAAGATTTCAAGAGATTCCAGAAAAATTGCAATGATTTCAAAGAACTCAATAGTTTTAAAAATATTTCAAATATTCCGATAAATTTCAAAATATTTTATAAATATTTCGAAGATTTCGAAATAGTTTTGAGGATTTCAAAGATTTCAAAATATTTGAAAATATTTTAGAAATTTTGAAAAGATTTCACAAACGTTCCAAAGTTTTTTAATATTCCAATAGATTTGAAAATAGTATTTCAAAGATTTTAAAATATTTGATAAATGTTTCAAAATATTTCAAAAGATTTCGAAATAGTTTTGAATATTTTAAAGATTTTGCATATGTTTCAAAGATTTCAAAATAGTGTAGAAGATTTCAAAAGATTTCAGAAAAATTTCAATGATTTCAAAGATCTCAATAGTTTAAAAAATATTTTAAAGATTTCAAATATTCCGATATATTTCAAAATATTTTATAAATATTTCAATATATTTCGAAGATTTCGAAATAGTTTTAAAGATTTGTAAGATTTCAAAAATTTCAAAATATTTAAAAATATTTTAGAAATTTTGAAAAGAATTCACAAACGTTCCAAAGTTTTTTAATATTTCAGTAGATTTGAAAATAATATTTCAAAGATTTTAAAATATTTCAAAGATTTCGAAATAGTTTTGAATATTTGAAAGATTTTTCAAATGTTTCAAATATTTCAAAATGTTTTAGAAGATTTACAAAGATTTCAGAAAAGCTTCAATGATTTCAAAATATTTGAAAATATTTTAGAAAATTTGAAAAGACTTAACAAACGTTCCAAAGTTGTTTAAGATTCCAATATATTTGAAAATAATATTTCAAAGATTTTAAAATATTTTATCAATCTTTCAAAATATTTCAAAATATTTCAAAGATTTCCAAATAGTTTTGAATATTTGAAAGATTTTGCAAATGTTTCAAATATTTCAAAATATTTTAGAAGATTTAAAAAGATTTCAGAAAAATTTCAATGATTTCAAAATATTTTATAAATATTTCAATGTATTTCGAAATAGTTTTAAAGATTTGAAAGATTTCAAAATATTTGAAAATATTTTAGAAAATTTGAAACGACTTCACAAACGTTCCAAAGTTTTTTAATATTTCAATAGATTTGAAAATAATATTTCAAAGATTTTAAAATATTTCAAAGATTTCGAAATAGTTTTGAATATTTGAAAGATTTTGCAAATGTTTCAAATATTTCAAAATGTTTTAGAAGATTTACAAAGATTTCAGAAAAGCTTAAATATATATACCATTAAACCATTTCCCTTTCAGGGTAGGCGTGACACTACCCGATTCGGGTAGTGTTTCTAGGTTTTTCTTGTAGTTATAAATAACTACAAGTGTGGGCTCACCACACCCACGATGTGCCAACAGCACTCATGTCAGTATTCTTGAATGGTCACCCATCCAAGTACTAACCGCGTCCAACGCTGCTTAACTTCAGTGATCTGACGAGAACTGGGGTTTTCAGCGTGGTATGGCCGTTGGCCATTTTGATTTCAAAATATTTGAAAATATTTTAGGAAATTTGAAAAGACTTCACAAACGTTCCAAAGTTGTTTAAGATTCCAATATACATATTTGAAAATAATATTTCAAAGATTTTAAAATATTTTATCAATCTTTCAATATATTTCAAAATATTTGAAAGATTTCCAAATAGTTTTGAATATTTGAAATATTTTGCAAATGTTTCAAATATTTCAAAATATTTTAGAAGATTTGAAAAGAATTCAGAAAAATTTCAATGATTTCAAAATATTTTATAAATATTTCAATATATTTCCAAGATTTCGAAATAGTTTTGAAGATTTGAAAGATTTCAAAATATTTGAAAATATTTTAGAAAATTTGAAAAGACTTCACAAACGTTCCAAAGTTTTTTAAGATTCCAATATATTTGAAAATAATAATTCAAACATTTTAAAATATTTTATAAATGTTTTAAAATATTTCAAAATATTTTAGAAGATTTAAAAAGCTTTTAGAAAATTTTCAATGATTTCAAAGATTTTAATAGTTTTAAAAATATTTCAAAATATTTTGCAAATTTTTCAAAGATTTCAAAATATTTTAAAAGATTTCAGTTCAATGATTTCAAAGATTTCAATAGTTTTAAAAAGATTTTAAAAAGATTTCGAAATAGTTCGATATTTCGACAAAATAGATTAAAATTTTTAATTAAAAACTAGCAATTTTAGCTAGATTGCAATTTTCATCCGGATTTCTCGGCTCTAAAGTGCCACATTAACTGAAAAAATTTGAGTTCTTACATTTTTCACAAGTTTTTAAATAACACCATTAATGAATTAATTCATTTCGTTATTTTGGGCAAAAAATGTAACAAAAACTAACTTTTTCACAAAATAAGTAACATTTTAGTAACCGCGGATCAAAAAAGTAACTAATTTACTAAAAAGTAACCCGTTCCGAGCCCTGCAAACCAGTTGATTTTTCAACAAAATAATTAAATTTTAAATGCTTAAATTCCAACTTTATATTTTTTAGTTGAAAACTTAACTATGTACTCGTACTTAGTTAAAAGATGAACTCCTTCGTTAAAAATTAATTTTTTTTTGGTTAAAAATTATACTATTTTTTTTTAAATTCATTTTTTAGTTGAAAATTAATCTATTCAGTTAAAAATTAATTTTTTTTGCTTGAAAATTAAACTACATGATTGCAAGTTGAACTATTTTGTTCAAAATTTTTTCTTTTTTGTTAAAGATTCATCATTTTACTTGGAAATTCATTTACTTCTTTGAAACTTTATCTTTTTGGTTGAATATTTCTTATTTTAGACAGGGTCGAATTTATATAAGGGGCCCCCATAAAGCGGGTAATTCGACTATAAAGTCGGCCATTTTAACCGGCCCTAGGGTCCCCACAAACCTAAACCCGGCCCTGATTTTAGATAAAAAATTGATCTCCTTAGTTGAAAATCTGACCTAAAAATTTGGTCAGAGGAGTGAAAAACTGCAGAAAAAACTCCTAAGCGCAGCGGGTTACAACTGTGGGGGATGAGAATTCTCTTATATTCAGTAGAATTCTCTTGAGATCAGCAGAATTCTCTTGAGTTGAGTAGAACTCTCTTGAATTCTGCAGAATCATTTTAAATTCTGTATAGAAGTCTTCTGTAAAATTCCCTTGAATACTTTCAAACTCATTAAAAAAATTTGAATACTTTTGAATTCATTAGAATCAGCTTTGATTTATTATGAATTCATTCATCTTTTCCGACTGTAATAGTCAGCAGCCCAAAAAACCACCCCTAGTACATTTAAGGAACCCCGTATCAGCTGCCCGTAT
>CAKNYM010051661.1:256554-281309 GCA_932195095.1 Andricus curvator | reverse complement strand
TTTAAAAAAAAATGCAACCAAAGTGACAAATTTTCAACTAAAATCATGAATTTTCGACTGGAATAGATGAATTTTGAACCAAAAAGATGAATTTTTATCAAAAAAGTTAAATTTTTAACCAACATTTTAATTTCCAGTAATTTGAAATTATTTTAACAGATTTCAAAATATTTTAAGAGGGATTTCCAGATTTCAAAATATTTCAAAATGAGACACGGAATTTTAAAGATTTTGAGAAATTAAAAAAAATCCCTCTTGTTTTTGATGTATGTATATAAAAAAAGAATTTTTAACAAAGCAGTTTAACTTTCAAGGACGCAGTTGCATTCTGAATTAAAAAAAAATGAATTAAATGGGAAAGTTAAATTTTCAGTTAAAAAACTTAATGTTTATCAAAAAAATTTTTTTTAACGAAATAGTTACATTTTCAAACAAGGAGATGAATTTTCAACTAAAATGATGAATCCTCATCCAAAAAATTAATTTTGATCAAAACAGATGAAGTTTTTATCCAGAAAAAAAAGGTTTTAAAAAAAAAATACATGATTTTTAAGCCAAGCAATTGAATTTTCAACTAAAAAAGATAAATTCTGAACCAAATAGTTGAATTTTGAACTCAAACAAATGAGTTTGCACCAAAATTGGAATAGTTAAATTTTCAGTTAAAAAAATAAATTTTCAGAAAAAAATGCAACCAAAGTGACAAATTTTCAACTAAAATTACGAATTTTCCACTGGAATAAATAAAGTTTAAACCAAAAAGATGAATTTTTAACAAAAGAGTTAAACTTTCAACAAAGTAGTATTATTATCAACTAAAAAGATGATTTTTTGACTAAAAAAGAAAAATTTTCAACCATAAATGAAATAGTTAAATTTTTATTCAAAAAAATTAATTTTCAACCAGACTGATGAATTTTCAACTGAAATTGTGGAATATTCAATTGGAATAGTTACATTTTCAGTTAAAAAACAAAATTTTCAACCAAAAAGAACTAATTTTCAAAAAACTGGTTACATTTTTAAACGTGATGAATTTTTAACTAAAATTATAAATATTTAAACACAATAGTTGAATTTTCAACCAATAAAGACGAGTTTGCAACTAAGAAAGATAATTCTCCAACCAAAAATTGAATAGTAACAATTTTAGTTAAAAGAATTAATGTTCAACTAAAATTAATAATAATTAAATTTTCACTAAAAAAAAAATAATTTTCAGCCAAAGACAAAATGAATTCTCAACAAAATAGCTCATTTTTCATCTAATGAGATGATTTTTCAGTTAAAATGATGAATCTGCAATAAAAAATTAATTTTCGACAAAAAAATTTAACTTTCAACCAAGTAATTAAATTTGCATTCCAAAAAAGATGATTTATGAACGAAACATGCTGTAGTTTATATTTTAACCAAAAAAGATTTTAATTATTAATCGAAAAGGAACATTTTAAAATTTCAAATTCAAAAAGAGAGTTTAAGTCAAATAAAAAATTCAACCAAAAAGAAAAAAATGTTGAAGTTTAAAAAATAAGATGAATTTTTAACCAAAAAGATCAGTCTTCTACCAAAACGAACGAAATTTCAACAAAATACATTAATTTTAACCGAATACTTGAATTTTCAACTAAAAATGATGAATTTTCAAGCGAAAATAGTATAGTTAAATATTTTCAGTTAAAAAAATCAATTTCAAACCAATAGAAAAATTAATTTTAAACAAAACAGTTAAATACAGTAATATAAAGCTACTTTTAAAAATAAAGAATCATTTCTTTGGTTCATGATTGATCCATTTTAGTTGAAAATTTTTGTTTGTTCAAAATTTCACTATTTTGTTAACATTTTTTAAATTATTTTTTTAACTGACAATTCAAATGTTCCACGTTTGGTTGAAAATTTATCTTCTTCATTTCAAAGTTCAGTTATTTGTTTGAAAATTTATATATGTTTTTGAAACTTTGTCTTTTGTGGTAGAATATTAATTTTCTTGATGAATAATTCACCTTTTTAGTTGGAAATTCATTTCTTTGGTTAAAAATTTAACTATGTCGTTGAAAATTTATTTTATTTTCTTAAAAAATTACTTTTATAACTGAACATTAAACTATTCCATTTTTGGTTAAAAATTGATCTTTTTTAGTTGAAAATTCCATTAAAAATGAAAATGTTTGGTTGAAAATTTATGTATTTTGTTGAAAAATATTCTTTTTCGGTAGAAAATTAATCTTTTTGCTTGAAAATTCATTTCTTTGGTTGGAAATTAGTTTTTTTAATTGAAAATTAACTTTTTCAAACTAAAAATTAAACTAAATTTTTTTCGATTTTTTTATAGGTATTTAATGTTTTTATTGAAAATTCATCTGTTTACTTGGAAAATTGAACAATTTCGTTAAAGATTTTTTTTTTTTTGTTAAAAACTTATTTCTATAACTTAGAATTAAACTATTTTATTTTTACTTGAAAATTCTTCTATTTTGTTGAAAATTTATCTTTTTTTTAGTAAGAAATTCATCTTTTGTGTTAAAACTTCAACTATTTGGCTAAAAATTTATTTTTTGGATTGAAGGCGCTTCATTTTACTTGAAAATTGATTACTTTGGTTAAAAATTTAACAAAATTTGTTGAAAATTTGTCTTTTTTCGGTAGAAAATTCAACTATCAGGTTGAAAATTCCATTAAAAATTAAAATATTTGGTTGAAAATGCATGTATTTTGTTAAAAATTATTCTTTTTTTTAGAAAATTGATCTTATTGGTGTAAAATTCGTTTCTTTGGTTGAAATTTTAATTATTTGGTTGAAAATTTATTTTATTTCGAACTGAACATTAAACTATTCTACTTTTGGTTAAAAACGTATTTTTTTAGCAAAAAATTTGTCCTTTTTTTGTAGAAAATTAATCTTTTTGGTTAAAAATACATTTCTTCGGTTGAAAATTAGTTGTTTTTTTAAATTGAAAAATAATTTTATTTAAACTAAAAATTGAACTAAATTTTTTTTTGATTTTTTTAAATAGGTATTTAATGTTTTTATTGAAAATTCATCTGTTTAGTTGAAAATTGAACTATTTCGTTAAAGATTGATTTTATTTGGTGAAAAAGTTAGTTCTATAACTTTAAATTAAACTATTTTAATTTTACTTGAAAATTCTTCTATTTTGTTTCAAATTTGTCTTTTTTCAGTAGAAAATTAACCTCTTTGGTCGAAAATTCAACTATCAGGTTGAAAATTCCATTAAAAATTAAAATATTTGGTTGAAAATTCATGTACTTTGTAAAAAGTTATTATTTTTTGGTAGAAAATTAATCTTTTTGGTTAAAAATTCTTTTCTTTGTTTGAAAATTAGTTTTTTTTTTAAATAAAAATTAATTTTTTGAACTAAAAATTTAACTAAATTTTTTTTCGAATTTTTTTTATAGATATACCTTTTTGGTAGAAAATTCATTTGCTTGGTTGAAAATTGAACTATTTCGTTTAAAATTTATTTTATTTGGTTAAAAACATATTTCTCTAACTTAAAATTTTTCAAGATTTTTACGCTCTCTATTCGTAGGAATTTTAAATTGATTTCAAAGGTTTCAAAGGAATTTCAAAATTTTTTAAGAAATCCTCACATGTTAGAGCTTTTTGACAGTTTACAGGGATTAATTTAATGCTTTCCACTGAATCATATAATAATATTTTAATTTATTTTTCCAAAAATGTGCCCACAATAAATCAAGGACTTCACAGTATTTCAAGATTTTTTTTACATATCCGAAGTTATTTCCAAATAATTTTAAAGCACTCAATATTTCCAACGGTCTCACTTAAAAATGAGACGTACTTGTAATTGGACTCTTGTCACGTGGCCCATTGTCCAAAAAAAATCATTCTGGCTCCAGTGCTCCAAGGAGTCAGTCGATATTTCCAAAATAGGAGAGAAATCAAATATAAAATTTTACAGTTTGATTATTTTTCTACAAACTGTGTTTTCTGTATACAGACATATTCATAAAAGATTTATAACCGCGTAACTGAAGTGTAACTTGGAAAGTGGACAGAAAATAGAAGATCCCGACGGTCAGGAGTAGATAGTGAATCACATGGTAGTCAAGGGGTCGGTTTGATTCTGAATGAAAAAGCAAGACAGCATCTCAGAGATCATGATTTTGTATCTCCCAGATTGTTGTGGGTTAGAATGAAAATAGGAATCAGAAGATTATTTATTATAGTGTGCTACGCCCCAGTTGATGGTGATCCAAACGAAGTAAAAGACGCCTTCTGGGACAGTTTTAATGATACTATAAGTACTTGCGATCATGGTGAAAGAATAGTTCTGCTAGGAGATATGAACGGATGGGTCGGCGTCCAACGTCAGGGTACAGATACAGAAAGGGTGCTAGGTAATTTCGGGGATCCAACAAGAAGAAATTAGTTGGCTTATGCTTAGTAAAGGGCTCATTTATTACAAATACTTGGTTTAGGCATACAATGATCCACATGTACACCTGGAATAGAGGAAATAGCCACAGTATAATTGACTTCGTTATTGCGGATGAAAGACTAAGAGAACTAGTCAAAGATACAAGAGTCATGAGGGGTTCCGAATGCAATACTGATCATTAACTTCTAGTCTCCAAAATAAAATTAGGGCGGGGATGGAGAAGAAAGGGAACCAAAAAAACCAAACAAACGCGAGTCAAGATTGAAAATTTACAGAAACCAGAAGTGCGGATAGATTTTCAGAATAAGTTAAATGAACGCATATATAGGGCAACTTGGGATGCGCTTATAAGCAATAAAGATATAGAGGGCGTATGGACTATGCTACGGGATATCATTGTTAAAACTGCGACTGAAGTGTGTGGTACGGCGGTTGTAGGAAGAATGTCTGGTGATGCATGGTGGAATGATGAAAGTAAGGCAGCCCGACAAGAAAAGAAAGAAGCGTACGAGAGAACGTTGAACATCTCAGGTCTTAGCGACGAGAAGAGAAATAGGCTCAAAAAGGATTACAGACACGAAAATAGGAAAGTTAAACGACTAGTCAAGGAAAGTAAAGATAAAATCAGAACAGAAGAAGAAAATACAAAACGACTTTGAAGGAAGCAAGAAACTAATGCTATAATAATATAAAACATTTGGAAATGTATGTCGAAATTTAGAGGCTAAAGTTGTTTTTCATGCTCATTTTTTAAAAAATGCGTGTAATATTTATACGATCTTTCATGTCGTGAATTCTAACAGGAAAAAATATCTGTTTTATAGTCAACACTTCTAATTTGTATTCGTAAGCGATATGCAGTTTTGAAATTTTATCAGAAATTAGGACGCACATAGTTTTATCGCTGTTTATGCGAAGATTCTCTTCGTCTGATACGTTACCTCAAACAGGTATATAAACTTATCTAAAAAAAAGGAACGCAGTTATTACCCAAAAAAAATTATTTCGCTCTGTCTAGGAATTAATTCTCCATTTATTCAAGAAGAAAACCGTAAAAAATGAAGTTATCAATTCCTTGGTTGTCGCTGTTCATTGTCTGTAAGTATTAAAAATATGAATTTAAAATCATTGCTAAAAAATCTATTATTTTTCCATTTCTTTCATCTGCTTTGTTTTTCAAAGCTAAGTAGACATAGACCAAATCCATTTTAAATAAAGCAAGTTTATAACTATGAGTTGCAGAATCTCTCAGCGAGACCAATGTGTATTATATATATACAATTTTTTATTTAAACACCTATATTTTTTTACTTAATTTGAAGTTCCAAATTTCTTTTTGGATTCTGGTGGGGTTACTTTCAAACAAGCAACTCTTCGATTGACTCTGCCGTAACAACCTTATCATCCACGAACGCTAACCCACGCACCCTCACATTGCACATGCAGTTCATAACAAAGCTTGCCACGTGATATCCATAGTGTAAGTTTCTGAAAATTCCATCTGTATCTACAAAATCCAAACTTTGGATATTTTAGTTTAAAAGTATGCAGTTTATTTTTCAGTTGCATAAAAAAAATCTATTATTTTCTAGCACTCAGGGCTGGCGTAATGGTTTTATAGCATATATGCAGGATGAACCAGTTCAATAAACTAGTCTGTTCACAGAAAAAACTAAGAATAAAATTTGTTGCAGGAAATTTTTTAGAGCGATAAAGTTTTGTTTAGCAAACTTCGCGTCTTTCAAAATACATGTGTTTGTCATGGGAGAACAAAAAAAAGTTTAACCGATATTTGTGTAAAGTTTATCCTTCGAAGTTAATTTTTGTTGCAAAGAATCTTTCGTCGGAAATCGATGTAAAGTTTATCTTCTGTTTTTTCTGTGTCGGTCACCGGCTGCGCTCAGGAGTTTTTTCTGCAGTTTTCGACTCCTCTGGCCAAATTTTCAAAATGCGAGCGTTTCTAATAAAAATCCGGCTGCAGACGGTAGGGATTTCAGAGATTGAAGTCCTTTATAATTTAACTTTTGATATGTATCTATAATAATTTTAAACTTCCAAATTTTCAGCGATAAGAGTGAAAATTTGAATAATTTCAGAATAATAAATGTTTTGAATTTTATGTGCATGTTTTATTTCAAGAACTTCATATTGAGAATTTTAGCAGGGAGTTTCAATATTGATCTATTGGATTAATATTTTAACCAGGAAAAGCAACTTTCAACAAAAAATAGTTGGATTTTGAACCAAAGTTATGAAATTTCTACCAAAAGAGATGAATTTCTAACTAAAATGATAAATCTTCAAAATTTTCAAATTTTTAATTTAAAAAAATTAATGTACAACAAAAAAGGTATTTTCAACAAAATAATTAAACGTTCTACGACATTGCTAAATGTCAACTCAAATTATGCATCTTGGGCCAAAAAAAAATGTATAACAAAAGAGTTAAATTTTCAACCCAGCAGTTGAATTTGCAACCAAAAAAGATGAATTTTCAAAGAAGACTGTAATAATTAATATTTCAACCAAAAAAATATTTCAATTCGAAATAATAAAAAAAATTTAATTCAACCAAGAAAAACGAATTTTAACAAAATACTGGGATCCTCAAGAAATAGTTCAATTTTAAACCAAAAAGATTAATTTTCAACAAAGAAGATTACTTTTACGCAAAAATACAGTTTTTCAGCAAAATACATTAATTTTCGACCAAATAGATGAATTTTCAACTACAAAAGACAATTTTTCAACCAAATAGTCGAATTTTGAACTAAGAAGGATCAATTTTCAACCAAAAATGAAATAGTTAAAATGTCAGTTAAAAAATTCATTAAAAAAAAAACTGATAAACTACGAACATGAATTTTCAACTAAAATTATCAACTTCTTTTTAATCGTACCAGCACAAAATACATGAATTTTATGAAGTGGAAAAGAGAAATTGTCTACCAAAAAACGAATAGTTAAATTTTCAGTTCAAAAAATTAATTTTTAACAAAAAAAATATACAAAATTTCAACAAAGTAGTTAAAGTTTCAAGTGGAATAATTGAATTTTCAGTAACAAAATTAGTTTTCGACCAAAGTGATTAATTTCCAGTTAAAATGATGAATCTTTAATGAAAAAAATCAATCTTTAACAACAAATTTAACTTGCAAACAAGTAATTAAATTTTCAAACCAAAGAAAGATAAATTATGAACGAAAAATGCAATAGTTAATATTTCAACCAAAAAAGGTTATAATTTTCAATCAAAGAAATTCAACCAAAAAGAACAAACTGTTGTAGTTTAAAATAGATGAATTTTTAATTAAGAAGATTAATTTTCTACCAAAAAAACGAAATTTCTAAAAAATACATGAATGCTTTTTGTCTACTTGTCTAAAATAAACATTTTTTGAAAATTGATTTTTATTTCCAAATTGTGAAAAAATTGCTCTCAAGCTCCGCTGAAACCCTTAATCTGAAGGACCTAGGTTCGGATCCCAGCGGAGCGTGAGAGCAATTTTTTCACAATTTAGACATAAAAATCAATATTAAAAAAATATTGATTTTAGACCAACTGACAAAAAATAATTAACATCAAATTATTTAATACATTTTATCTGTTCAAAACCAAAATATCAAAAAATAAAACAATAGAATAGTTAAATTTTCAGTGAAAAAAATTTACTTCAATCCAAAAGAAAAAGGAAATCTAAATATAATAGTTGAATACAGTAATATAGAGCTACTTTCACAAATAAAGAATAATTTTTATTCGATTTTATATTGCAATTTAAAACAAAAAATTAGGAACGCTCTGAAAAAAATTCCCTGGCTCTGAACAAATTCCGTAAAATTCCAGGTTTTCCAGGTAGGGTCAAAAACCAAAAAGTTTGTAAGAAAAAAAATAATAAAAAAAAAACATTTTAAATTTTGCCAGAAATCTTAAAAAAATATTTGTATTACCTGGAAACCTGAAATTATTTTCGAATTATTTCAAAACTTCGAAATATCATTTTAAATTATCAAATTTTCCGTTACATTTTTTAAAATCCTGTAAAATTAAAAAAATTGAAAAAATATCTGTCAAATAATTTGTCGAACTATTTTTTAAACTTTTGAAATATTTTTGGATTTTCTTTAGAAGATAACTTTCTTGAATAAAAAGTCATTTGCAATTTTTCCAGGAATCTTATGCGAATTTTTTTATTCTCTCAAAATTTTTCAAGTCTCTAAAAGAGCTTCTAAAATTATTTTTAAATTACCCCAAAATCTTAATGATTTTTTTTCGAACATTTGAAATGTTTTTAAATTTTCTTTTAAAAATTAATTTAAAAAAATGAAAAAACAATACAAATTTTCCCAGCAATCTTGAGAAAATTTTTCTATCTTCTTGAAAGCTTTCCAAACTCTTGAAGAGCTTCTAAAATTTTGTTTCTAAACCATCAAAAATCTAAAATTTAGTTTAAATTGTTTGAAATATTTCACAGTGTTAAATTATTATTTTTAATAAACGCTCTAAGCGCTGTTTATTTAAATTTTTGAAGATTCCGAAATAAAAGTTTGAATCTTTTTAAGGATTTTTAAAGGTTTTAAGAGAATAAAAAAAATTTCTTAAGCTTGATGGGAAAATTCAAAATTATTTTTTATTTTGAGAATAACTAATAATAATTATTATTTTTCAATTCTGCGAATTTAAAACTGAAAATTATACAATTAAGAAGATATAAAATTGAAATTTATTTAATTTTACAGATTGTAAATTGAAAATTCTTCAATTCTTAAGATTTACAATTGAAGATTCATTAATTTGGAATGCGTATATTTTAAAATGCTTTAACTTTAAACCCTATTTTTTTTAAATAGTTCAATTAGGAAGATTTATAATTGACCATTTTTCTATTTTAACGATTTTAAATTTTAGATTTTCAATTTTTAAGATTATCAATTAGAGATTCATTAATTTAGAATGTTTATAGTTTAAAATTATATAACTCTCTTGTATTCTCTGGTAACCTTTCAACATCCTTGAAAAGTTTCTATACCTTTTTTTTTTAAATCTCATCTTTAAAAATCTACATTTTGCTTAAAATATTTTGAAATCTTCCAATTTTTCATAACATTTTATTGAATCCTGCGAAATGAAAAAAAGGAACTTAAAATCTTCCAGATTCCGTGTTCAATTTTTTTTAAATCTTGGCAAATGATTTTAAATTTTCTTTAAAAGTTAATTTTTCAAAATGAAATTTTAAGGAATTAAAGATTCATTAATTTCAAATGTTTATAGCTTCAAATATTATAATTTTGCATGATTTTTTGGAATAGTTCAATTTTGAATATTTATAATTGAAAATTATTTAATTTTGAAGATTTAAAAATCGAAAATTATTCAATTTTTAAGAATGAAATGAATCTGCATTTTTTCTTTTTTTTTCATTTTTCATAAACGTTGCAAACTTTATTTTAATTGAATTTCCAACTAAAAAAAATAAACTTTGACTAGAATAGCAAAATTTTAAACAAAAAAGATGAATTTTCAGCCAAGAAGATTAATTTCTACAAAAAAAGACGAATTTTTAACAAAATACATGAATTTTATCAACTGTTAATTGTTTTTATTATTATTTATTTTTTATTATTATATTATTATTATTTTATTTTTTTATTTATTGTTTATTTATTTAATTAATATATCCAATATATCTATTATAATTTAAAATTAAAAAAAGATAAATTGTCCACCAAAAATCTGTTAGTTCAATTTTCAGTTAAATAAATTAATGTTTAACAAAAGACATTAATTTTCAACTGAAATAGTGGAATATTTAATTGAAATTGTTACATTTTCAGTTGAAAACCAAATTTTTTAACTATAAGAAAAAGAAACTAATTTTCAAAAAAAAATAGTTACGCTTTCAAAGAAAATGATGAATTTTCAACTAAAATTATGAATCTTCAAATAAAATGGTTGAATTTTCAGCCAAGAAAATATATTTTTACGAAAAAAGAAGAATTTTCAACTAAAAAAGATAATTTTCTAACCAAAAATTAAACAGTTTAAATTTTTTTGAAAAAATCAAGCTCAACCAAAAGCAGGAATTTTTAACTAAAATGATGGATTTATTCAACTAAAACAGCTACATTTTCAGTTGATAAGATTAATTTTCAACGAAAAAAATGAACAAATTTTCAACAAAATAGTAAAACTTTCCAAAAGAGCTCATTTTTCAACCAAGAGATGAATTTTCAGTTAAAATGATGAAAATTCAATTAAAAAAATTAATTTTTTACAAAAGAATTTAACATTCAACGCAGGGCGAGAGACGGTTGCGAATCATGCTTAAAAAACAGCAGCAGCTTGGTCGAAAGGCGCAGTGCGCGGGTACTCACATGCGGAGATTGCGCATGCGGAAAGAATCCCTGGTGGAAAACATTTTGACTAGAAAGTAAAACATTTCTACAATTGTAATTTTTTGTTAAAATATGTATTTCATTGTAAAAAATGTACAAAATTTCACAAAAACATACAGTTGAATACAAATAGCTAATTTTTTCTTGCATTTTCTTGTAGGAAAATGAAAAAATTAACAATAAAGTATAAATTTCTACAATTAAAAAATTTGTATAACTTTTTATTATTAATTTTTTTATCTTGTTGTAAAAATCTACAAGGTATTAGAGAAAACTACAGGATTTTAAATTTTTCAATTTGGGTGATTGACGTCATAAAAACAGTTAAGTTTACGTAAATTATTGTAGAAAATTGCAAATCTTTACAAAAAAATACAAGATTTCACTAAAGTTGAAATATTGGGAAACTGTAATTAAAAAAAATTATGTTCTAAATACTGGTATGTCATTGTAGAAATGTACAAATTTAATCAAAAAAATAGAAATTTTCACTTTTGCTATTACAATAAATAACATTTAAATATAGTGCGATTATTAAAATATGAACACTAATAATTTATTTTACAGTAAGATTCTGAATATGTTCAAAATTAAAAAAGTTACAGATTTCAACGTTAAAAATAGAAATTTATAAAAAATAGAATTTATTCAATTCCATTATATAAAATTAAAATAAAATGTTAAAAACTAAACAATTTCAATCTGAATTATTTTAAATAGAAAGCCTTGAATCGTTACGTTACAATTTTAATCGTTCTATTACAATTTTTTTAAATGTTTAAGTAAAATTATTGAATTTTGATGTATAAATACCAATTGAATAGTTATCATTTTAGGAAAAATTTGAGTTAGCTTAAGAGATATTTACAAGTTTTGAGAAGATCCAAGCTTAATTTAAAAGTGGAAAAGATTTCGAAAAATAAAAAACTAAATTTAGATTTTTGAAGATTTCGAAATAAAAGTTTGAAGCTTTTTAAGGATTTTCAAAGGTTTTAAGAAAATAAAATAAAAATTCTTAAGCTTGCTGGGAAAACTTAAAATGATTTTTTATTTTGAAAAATTCATTTTGAGAGAATATTAAAAAAGAATTTTAAAAATTTGATTAACAAATGACAATTCGACAATTAATAATTTGGAAAATAATCGAGGAAGTTTAAAATATATTTAGGAGTTTTGAAAAGATTTCAAAACACTTAAAACACAATGTAGATTTTTGAAGATTTCGAACACAAGATAAGCTTTTTCAGCATTTTGAAAGGTTTTAAAATAAGAAAAATTTTTTATTAAAATTCCAAGATAATAAAATTATTATTAGATTGCTCAAAAAATTTTAAATGATTTTTTTCTAAACAAATTTTTAAGAGAATATTTAAAAAGATTTCAAAACAAATTTGAATGTATAAATTAATGTTTCCAACTTAAAATTGCTTAATATGATATAATGATATAATTTATGTCGAAATTTATAAGCTAACATAATTCATGCTCATTTTTAGAAAAATGTGCGCAATGTTTATACAATCTTCCATGTCGTGAATTCTGATAAGAAAAAAAAATCTCTTTTGTAGTAAATATATCTAATTTATATTTATGAGTAACATAACGTTTCGTAATTTCATCAGAAATTAAGACGCAAATGTTTTATCATTGTTTATTCGCGGATTGTCTTTCTCTGATTGGTTACCTCAAGCAGGTGTATAAACGTTTCTGAAAAATAGGCATTCAGTTCTTAGGAAACAAAATTATTTCCACCTGTCTAGGAATTAATTCTCGCTTTTACTGAAGAAACAGTAAAAAATGAAGTTCTCAATTCCCCTGTTGTCGCTGTTAATTATTTGTAAGTATGAAAAATATAAATTTAAAATAATTGCTAAAAAAAATCTATTATTTTTCCATTTCTTCCATTTTCTTCGTTTTTCGAAGCCAAATATACATAGACCGAATCCACTTCGAATAAGGCAAGTTTAGGGGAGAGTTGTCCTAAGTCGGCACTGTGTTTGGTAGACATGTACGTAATTTACGCTGACAATTGTCACTTTAGTTTTCGCTCGACAGCGTAAGCGGAGTATAAATTTTTTGTGCATACGGAATTACATTTTCTTCTATTCTTGTGAAGCAGCTGCATGTGCGTAGGTATTTTGAAAAAGTCAAATCAATTAAGTGCGTTGGTTTCTGTGTTCTTTCGCCTGCTGAAGTCGATTTTTCATTCGGATTTGTTTCGAGTGCGTAATAGCACGAAATGTGTGAACATTCGTATCGATCCTGAGTCGGCACCAAACAAGTGGTCCTGAGCCGGCACCTTTTTTTTGCTTTTGTTATTTGTGTGTTATTTTATTTTGCTGTATTTCAATTCCATGTCACTCGTCTATAGTTGGTTTTTTTAGTTTGGTTGTGCTTTGACTGCAAGTTTGCAGATTACTGTAATGAAGAAATTTTTCCATCCTATAAATAAAGTTTGACAATATTCTAAATGATTTACATTTTTCCATTTCCTTCTAAAACTTACATAACCTGCCCTTTTTCTTGCATTTGAGCGGAAACAATTATGTGCCGACACAGAAACAGGGAGTGCCGACTTAGGACCACCATTTTGAGAAATATCAAAAATCAACTTCTTCACTCTGCGCTGTATTGCGACCGCAAAAATCACTCCACACTGCTCCGAACGACATAGAATTGTAGATAAAGGATCGTGGTACCTGACCAAAGACATTAAAGCGCCCTTAAACCCTGTTTATCCTCTGTTTTCGACAGAAACTCTTACTGTGCCGACATAGGACCACTCTTCTCTACCTATATTTCCTGACCTAATTTAGACGTTTTTTTGTAAATTTTCAAATATTTTTTTTAATTTTACCACTCATGCATTGATTTTATAATGAACAGGTTATTCCGGCAACATTTTTGGTCAATCCCTAAAGGAACCTATTGCCGAAGTTCTTACTTCAAATTTGTACAAATCACTTTGCCACGTACGAGGTTTATATGACCCGCCGAATCCATTACTAAGTTATTACCTCAAGGAGTACTTCAAACTTCAAACCAGAGAATCTGTTGAGAAATCCCGATTGTGCCGAGATGATCCCAGGTTGTATGAATTATCGAAAAACTTGGTCAAAAAATTTTGCACTGCGGAAACAGATCAATTTAGAATTGCACATTCAGTTCATAACAATATTTGCAGCGTGGTCCAAATAGTAATGTAAGTTTCCTGAAAATTCCATCTGTACCTATAAAATTCAGACTTTGGATATTTTAATTTAAAAGTTTGCAGTTTATTTTTTAGGTGAATTAAAAAAAAATCTATTATTTTCTAGCCCCCGTGCCTATACAGCACATACGCAGAGTACAGTAGTTGAATAAACTCGTCTGTCGGTCACTGGCTGCGCTCAGGAGATTTTTCTGCAGTTTTTCACTCCTCTCGCCAAATTTTCAGAATGCGAGCGCTTCTAATAAAAACCCGGCTGCAGACGGTAGGGATTTCAGAGATTGAAGTCCTTTATAATTTAAATTTTGATATGTATCTAGAATAATTTTAAAGTTCAAAATTTTTGAGGATAAGAGTGTAAATTTGAATAATTTCAGAATAATAAATGTTTTGAATCTTATGTGCATGTTTCATTTCAAAAACTCTATATTGAGCATTTTAGCAGGTAGTTTCAATATTGATTTACTGGAATAATATTTTGAACCAGATCAAAAGCAACTTTCAACAAAAAATAGTTGGATTTTGAACCAAAGAAGATGAATTTCCAACTAAAATGATAAATCTTCAGAAAAAAAAATTTCAACAAAAGAGTTCAACTTTTAATCCAGTAGTTGAATGTTGAAGCAAACAAGAAAAGAATTGTTAACAAAGGAGGTCAACTTTCAACTACAAAAGTATTTAGTATTAAAAAAATTAGTCCATTACAAAAAGAACGGATTTTCAACAAAATAATTAAATGTTCAACCAAATTGCTAAATTTCAACTCAAATCACGCATCTTGGACCAAAAAAATTAAGCAAAAGAGTTGAACTTTCACCCAGTTATTTTTGAATTAAAAATTAATTCGTTTGTTCAAAAGGAATTTTTTTCATCATTTTCAATTTTGATTCTCACTTTCTAGCTGAAATACTATACAAAAATCATTCTTATCGAATTTTTGCCTCTGCAAAACAAATTTCATGAATTTCGAAAGTTTGAAAAAAATCTTGGCCAAACTAATACCTTTAATTTTATTTTTAAAAATACATGTAAAAGTAAAAATTAAAAAAAAGAAAAAATTTTTCTCTACGTATAAATCATAACATTCTTTTAATTGTGAAATTCTAAGATATGTAGCATGTGACGTGTCGAAGTTTAAATCAAACACGAACACATGAAAAAGTGATATCAAAATCGGTATAATAATTATATTTTTAATTACACAAATGCTGTTTAATCTTATCTACTCGTTTTAAACGTGAAAGAAGGCCAAAAATTTCGTAACTTGTAGCGATAGCCAATAGTCAAATATAACAAATTTCATATTCTTTTCAAAATTTCTAAACATCATTTGAAATAATTCCAATTTAACCAAGGAGATCAACTTTTTCCAAAAAGAACGAAATTTCAACAAAATACATGAATTTTAACCAAATATTTTTTGCAACTAAAAATGATCAATTCTTAACCAAGAATAGAATAGTTATATTTTTAATCAAAAAATTGATTTTAACCCAAAGGAAAAACGAATTTTAAACGAAACAGTTGAATACAGTATTATAAAGCTACTTTTAAAGATGATAATTTGGTCATTTTCATTTTGCCGGTACCGACAATGTCCACGATTCGTTTATCAAAATGATTCAATTTTCAACAAAATAATTAAACTTTGAACTGAATAGTCGAATTTTTAAGCAAAAGAGATGACTTCTAAACCAAAGATAAAGTAGACTTTTTAACCAACATGAATAAACTTTAAACAAAAAACTGATTGACTTTATTACTAGGTAGATAGTAAATCACATGGTAGTCAAGGGGTCGGTTTGATTATGAATGAAAGAGCAAGACAGCATCTCAGAGATCATGATTTTGTATCTCCCAGATTGTTGTGGGTTAGAATGAAAATAGGAATCAGAAGATTATTTATCATAGCGTGCTACGCCACAGTTGATGGTGATCCGAAGGAAGTGAAAGACGCCTTCTGGGATAGTTTAAACGATACTATTAGTACTTGCGATCATGGGGAAAGAATCATTATACTAGAAGAAATGAACAGATGGGTCGTTCAGCGTTTAAGCTGAAGATATAGAAAGGGTGATAGGTAACTTTGGGCATCCAACAAGAAAAAATGATTAGGGGAAAATATTAGTTAGCTTATGCTTAGAAAAGGGCTTATTTATTACAAATACGTACTGAATGCAATACTGATTACCTCCTAGTCTCCAAAATAAACTTAGGTCAGGGATGGAGAAGAAAGAGAACCAAAAAACGAAACGAACGCGAATCAAGATGGAAAATTTACAGAAACCGGAAGTGCGAATAGCTTTTCAGAATAAGATAAACGAACGCATAGATAGAGTACCTTGGGAGGCGCTTATAAGCAATAAAGATATAGAGGGCGCACGGACTATGTTACGGGATACCATTGTTAAAACTGCGGCCGAAGTGTGTGGTACTGCGGTTGTGGGAAGAACGTCTGGTGATGCATGGTGGAATGATAAAAATCAGGCAGCCCGGAAAGAAAAGAAAACGGCTTACACAAGAACATTGAGCATCACAAGTCTTAGCGATCAGGAGAGAAATAGACTTCAAAATGATTACAGACACAAAAAGAGGAAAGTTAAACGACTAGTGAAGAAAAGTAAAGATAAAATCAGAACAGATGAATAGAAGAAAATACAAACGTCAGCATGAGAAATAGCAAAGGCGAAATGCTATATGATACAGACGGGATACTAGAAGCTTTGAGAGACACTTTTTGTGAATTATTTATTGGGAGATGAGGAATGGCCCTGTTCGACGAAGGAGGTGCAGATCTCGAGACAGTGAGGGTACGTGGGTTAGCTTCCGCAGATGATAAGATTGTTATGACAGAGTCAGTCGAAGACGTGCAAAGCATGTTAAACAAACTGAGTATAAATATGAAGAACATGGTCCTCAAAATTAACGTGAATAAAACAAAAATTATGGTGTTTGAAAGAAAAGGTGAGACAACAATGTGCAACATTGAATGAATAACATGGGAATTCTAGATCAATCTAAAAATCTACAATCCCTTCCCCACATTTCTCCCTTCCTCGCCGAGTGAGTCACGCCTACCCCGAAAGGGAAACGGCTTAATGGAATAATATAATAATAATAATTTACTATAAATTATATAAAATATTTAAAAATTGAGAGCTACTCTAGCAGAGTTTCGCATATCTTATCTGGATTGTATGTCAAAATTTATAAGCTAACATTATAATTCATGCTCATTGTTAGAAAAATGTGCGCAATATTTATACGATGTTCCATGTCGTGAATTCTGACAAGAAAAAAATATCTCTTTTGTAATCAATATATCTAATTTGCATGTCTGAGTGATATAAAGTTTTGAAATCTCATCAGAAATGAAGACGCAAATGTTTTATCATTCTTTATTCGCTGCTTGTCGTCCTCTGATTGTTTACCACAAGCAGGTTACTGAAAAAAGGGATTCAGTTCTTAGGAATCAAAATTATTTCGCCCGGTCTACGAAGCAATTCTCGCTGTTACTGAGGAAGAAAACAGTAAAAAATGAAGTTTTTAATTCCTCTGTTGTCCCTATTCAGTATTTGTGAGTATGAATCATATATATTTTAAATTATTGGCGAAAAAATCTATAATTTTTCCATTTCTTCCATCTGCTTTGTTTGCTGAATCCAAATAGACATGGACATAAGTCGCAGAATTTATCAGCGACACAAATACGTATTATACAAATATTTACAAATTTTGCTTTAAACTCCTATAATTTTTGACCTAATTTAGAAGTCCAAATTTTTTTTTGGATTATGGTGGGATTTACTTTACTCTTTCAAACAAGCAAGTCTTCGATTGACTCTGCCATAAACACCTTATCATCCACGAACGCTAACCCACGCACCCACACTGTCCCGAGATAAACACCTTCTTCGTCGAAGAGGGCCACCCTTAGACAATTGTCCTATTTAAAAAAAAAATAATAATAATAAAACACAATTTTTTCTTTAAACTTCTATAGTTTTCGACCTAATTCAAATGTTCCAAATTTCTTCTTGGATCCTGGCGAGGTTTACTCTTCTTTTTCAAAATCCGTTTGAAAATTTAAAAAAGTTTAAGATGACGGAAATGGCGACAGTATATGTAATATTTTAAATTATTTTTCTGGTAAATTCATTATAACATCTGTTAAAACACAGTAAAAATAAATTAAAAATGTAAATTACTACAATTATTTTTTGCAGTTTCTTCATTGTCAGATAGTTTTCTAATCAATGTTGGTATACAATTTTTTACATTTCGAGACATTTTTTTTCATTGGGACCACCTCTTTCGATATTAAGAGCTTCCAACATAGAGGTAACGATTTTATCACTCATGACTTAATTTTATAATTAACAGGTTATTCTGGCAACATTTTGGGTCAGCCCCATCGACCCATACACGTACGGGAACCTATTATCGATATTTTTACTTCAAATGCGTACAGATCATTTTGCCGAACACACGATTTACATGCTGAGCGGATTCCATTAATAGATTATTATATGGAGGAGTACTTAAAAAAAGAAACCAATGAATATATTGAGAAATCTGTACAGTGCCACGGCGATAACAGGATGTATGAATTATCGAAACAAGTGGTCGAAAAATTCTGTACTCGGGAAACAGATCAATCAATCATTGCACGTGCAGTTCATAAAAAAGTTTGCCACGTGATTTCCATCGTGTAAGTTTCCTGGAAATTCCATCTGTACCTACAAAATCCAAACTTTAGATATTTTAGTTTAAAAGTTTGCTGTTTATTTTTCAGTTGAATAAAAAAAATCTATTATTTTCTAGCACTGAGGGCTGGCGTAATGGTGTTTTAGCATATATGGAGGATAGACCAGTTGTATAAATTAGTCTGTCGGTCATCGGTTGCAATTAGGAGTTTTTTCTGCAGTTTTTCACTCCTCTGGCCAAATATTCAGAATGCGGGCGCTTCTAATAAAAATCCGGCTGCAGGCGGTAGGGATTTTAGAGATTGAAGTCCTTTATAATTTAACTTTTGATATATATCTAGAATAATTTTAAACTTCGAAATTTTCAACGATAAGAGTGAAAATTTAAATAATTTCAGAATAATAAATGTTTTGAATCTTATGTGCATGTTTCATTTCAAAAACTCTATATTGAGCATTTTAGCAGCTTTTTTCAATAATGATCTATTGGATTAATATTCTAACCAGAAAAAAGCAACTTTCAACAAAAAATGGTTGGATTTTGAACCGAAGAGATGAATTTTCAACTAAAATGATAAATCTTCAAACAAAAAAATAAATTTCCAACGAAAGAGTTCAACTTTCAATGAAGTAGCTGAATTTTAAAGCAAACAAAAAAAGAATTGTTAACAAAGGAGTTCAACTTTCAACTACATAAGCAGTTAGTATTAAAAAAATTAATCTACAAGAAAAAGAACGGATTTTCAAGAACAAAAATTAAATGTTTACCCAAATTGCTAAATTTCAACTTAAATCGTGCATCTTGGACCAAAAAAATAAATTTCTAACATTCTAGCTGCAATACTAAACAAAAATAATTCTTATCCAATTTTTGCATCTTTTACAATAAATTTCATGAATTTCGAAAGTTTCACAAAAATCTTGGCAAAACCTTTAATTTTATTTTCAAGAATACATGTGAAAGTAAAAATTAAAATAACGCAAAAATTTTTTTCCACGTATAAATGATAACATTTTTTTAATTGTGAAATATGGAGATATGTAGCATTTCACGTGTCGAAGTATAAATCAAACACAACCACATGAAAAAGTGTTATCAAAATCGGTATCATAATTATATTATTAACTACACGAATCCTGTTTAATCTTCTCTACTCGTTTGAAACGTGAAAAAAAGGCAAACAATTTCGTAACTCGTAGCGATTGTCAATAGTCAAATATAGAAAATTTCATATTCTTTTTAAAATTCCTACACATCATTTGAACTAATTCCAATTTAAACAAGAAGATTAATTTTCTACCAAAAAGAACGCAATTTCGACAAAATGCATCAATTTTAACCAAATATTTTAATTTGTAACTAAAAATGGTCAATTCTCAACCAAAAATAGAATAGTTATATTTTCAGTAAAAAAATTGATTTCAAGCCAAAAGAAAAACGAATTTTAAACGAAAAAGTTAAAAACAGTAATGTAAAGCTACTTTTAAAAATGATAATTTGGTCATTTTCATATTGCCGGTACCCGACAATGTCCACAATTCGTTTATCAAAATGGTTCAATTTTCAACAAAATAATTAAACTTTGAACTGAATAGTCCAATTTTTAATCAAAAGAGATGACTTCTAAACCAAAGATGAAGTAGACTTTTTAACCAACATGAATGAACTTTAAACCCAAAACTGATTGATTTTATTATTAGGTAGATAGTAAATCACAGGGTAGTCAAGGGGTCGGTTTGATTATGAATGAAAGAGCAAGACAGCGTGTCAGAGATCATGATTTTGTATCTCCCAGATTGTTGTGGGTCAGAATGAAAATAGGAATCAGAGGATAATTTATCATAGCGTGCTACGCCCTAGTTGATGGTGATCCGAACAAAGTGAAAGACGCCTTCTGGGACACTTTAAATGATACAATAAGTACTTGCGATCAAGGTGAAAGAATAATTCTGCTAGGAGATATGAACGGATGGGTCGGCGTTCAACGTCAGGATACAGATACAGAAAGGGTGCTAGGTAACTTTGGGCATCCAACAAGAAAAAATGATTAGGGGAAAATATTAGTTAGCTTATGCTTAGAAAAGGGCTTATTTATTACAAATACGTACTGAATGCAATACTGATTACCTCCTAGTCTCCAAAATAAACTTAGGTCAGGGATGGAGAAGAAAGAAAACCAAAAAAACGAAACGAACGCGAATCAAGATTGAAAATTTACAGAAACCGGAAGTGCGAATAGCTTTTCAGAATAAGATAAACGAACGCATAGAGTACCTTGGGAGGCGCTTATAAACAATAAAGATATAGAGGGCGCATAGACTATTTTAAGGGATATCATTGTTAAAACTGCGGCCGAAGTGTGTGGTACTGCGTTTGTAGGAAGAACGTCTGGTGATGTATGGTGGAATGATGAAAATCAGGCAGCCCGGTAAGAAAAGAAAACGGCTTACAACAGAACATTGAACATCACAAGTCTTAGCGATCAGGAGAGAAATAGACTTCAGAATGATTACAGACACAAAAAGAGGAAAGTTTAGCGACTAGTCAAGAAAAGTAAAGATAAAATCAGAACAGACGAATAGAAGAAAATATAAAACGAGTTTGAGGGAAGCCAGAAACTGTTATTTAAATCTATGAAGGAAAGTAAAAGTATAGAGTTTGTCAGCATGAGAAATAGCAAAGGTGAAATGCTATATGATACAGACGGGATACTAGAAGCTTTGAGAGACACTTTTTGTGAATTATTTATTGGGAGATGAGGAATGGCCCTGTTCGACGAAGAAGGTGTAGATCTCGAGACAGTGAGGGTACGTGGGTTAGCTTCCGCAGATGATAAGATTGTTATGACAGATTCAGTCGAAAACTTGTAAAGAATGTTAAACAAACTGAGTACAAGTATAAAGAACATGGTCCTCAAAATTAACGTGAATAAAACAAAAATTATAGTGTTTGAAGGAAAAGGTGAAAAAACAATGTGCAACATTCAATGAATAACACGGGAATTCTAGATCAATCTAAAAATCTACAATCCCTTCCACACATTTCTCCCTTCCTCACCGAGTGAGTCACGGCTACCCCGAAAGGGAAATGGCTTAATGGTATAATATAATAATAATTTACTATAAATTATATGAAAAATTTAGAAATTTGAAACTTAAGACCTACTCCAGCAGAGTTTCGCATATCTTATCTGGATTGTATGTCAAAATTTATAACCTGACATTATAATTCATGCTCATTGTTAGAAAAATGTGCGTAATATTTATACGATCTCCCATGTCATGAATTCTGACGAGAAAAAATACCTCTTTTATAGTCAATATATCTAATTTGTATTTATGAGTGAGATAAAGTTTTGTAATTTCATCAGAAATTAAGACGCCAATGTTTCATCATTGTTTACTTGCTGGTTGTCGTCCTCTGATTGGTTACCTCAAGCAGGTTTATGAACGTTACTGAAAAAAAGGGATTCCGTTCTTAGGAAACAAAATTATTTCCCCCTGTCTACGAAGAAATTCTCGCTTTTACTAAGGAAGAAAACAGTAAAAAATGAAGTTTTTAATTCCTCTGTTTTCCCTATTCAGTATTAGTGAGTATAAATCATATACATTTTGAATTATTGGCGAAAAAATCTATAATTTTTCCATTTCTTCCATATGCTTTGTTTGTCGAATCCAAATAGACATGGACATAAGTCGCAGAATTTCTCAGCGACACCAATACGTATTATACATACAATTTTTGCTTCACATACCTATAATTTTTGACCTAGTTTTGAAGTTCCAAATTTCTTTTTGGATTTAAGACCAGGGTGGCGATTCGGCGGACGATTTCAAATTCCCGGTCATTTCCCAGTTTTCGCCGGTCAAGTTTTTCAATTTTCCCGGTCAACTCAAAGTAACATATTTATATTTGCCGCAAAACGCAAACATTTATTTTAATTCGTGACGTTCGTTCTAAATATCTTTTAACACAACAGAGCAAAACGTTGCAAAATAAATGAATTTTGAAAAAAATACTTAAATTTTCCACTAAAAAATATCAATTTTTTACAAAAAAATGGAATAGTTAAACTTTCAGTTGAAAAAATTAATTTTCAACAACAAAAACGGATTTTCAATAAAATAGTTCAATTTTCAACCAAAGTGATGAATTTTCAAATCAAATTATGAATCTTTATATGGAATAGTTAAATTTTAAACCAAAAAGATAAATTTTCAACTAAAATGATGAATATTTAACTGGAACACTCGAATTTTCAACCAAAAAGACGAATTTTTAAAGAAGATTACATTTTAAATAAAAAGATTAATTTTCTACCCAAAAATACAATTTTTCAACCAAATAAATTAACTTTTAAAGAAAGGTTTGAAGTTTTAATAAAAGAAGACAAATTTTCAACCAAATAGTTAAATTTTGAACTGAAAAAATAATAATTTTCAATCGAAAATGGAATAGTAACATTTTTAGTTTAAAAAATTATTTGTAAACAAAACATAAGAGTTTTCAACTAAAACAATGAATCTTTAACTGAAATAGTTCAATTTTCAAACCAAAAAATTAATTTTTACTAAAAAAAGATAAATT
Organism: Andricus curvator; assembly: GCA_932195095.1. Lineage (NCBI taxonomy): Eukaryota > Metazoa > Arthropoda > Insecta > Hymenoptera > Cynipidae > Andricus > Andricus curvator. Next base: position 257,984 of record CAKNYM010051661.1, on the reverse strand, counting down.
GTCAACCAAAACTTTATTAATTAAATTTCAAGTTAAAAAAATTAATGTTTAACCAAACAGATGAATTTTCAACACCAGCTATGGAATTTTCAATTGGAATAAGTTAAATTTTCACTTAAAAAAATTAGTTTCAACAAAAAAAAACTAACTTTTAACAACAACAAAAACTAACTTTCAAAATAATAGTTACATTTTCTCAACAAAGTGATGAATTTTCAAATAAAATTGTAAATATTTAACTGCAATAGTTGAATTTCAAACCAGAAAGATGAATTTTTAACTGAAATGATGAATCATTAACTAGAATAATTGAATTTTTGACCAAAAAGATTCATTTTCAACCAAGAAGATTAATTTCTACCAAAAAAGACGAATTTTCAACTAACAAAGATAATTTTTCAACCAAAAATTGAATAATCAAATTTTTAGTCAAAAATGAATGTTCAACCAAAGACATGAATTTTGAACTAAAATTATGAAATATTCAACTGGATTAATAGTTACATTTTCAGTTGAAAAAAAAAAATTTTCAACCAAAAAACATCCGAAGAAAAAACAAATTTTTAATCAAACAGCTCATTTTTCAACCAAAGAAATGAATTTTTAATTAAAATGATGGATTTTCAACTAAAAAAAAAATTAATTTTTAACAAAAGAGCTTAACTTTCAACCAAATAATTTTATTTCAAACCTAAAAGATGAATTTTCAACTAAAATAATAAATATTTGACTGGAATACTTGAATTTTTAACCGAAAAGAAGAATTTTTAAACAAGAAGATTAACTTTCGAAGAAAAATAAGATAATTTTTTACCAACAAAAAAATCGATTTTTTAACAAAATACATGAATTTTCATCGGAATAGTCAAATTTTCAATTAAAAAGATAAATTTTTATCCAAATTGTGGAATTCCGAACTTGAAAATTTTAATTTTCAACTCACAATGGAACAGTTAAATTTTCGTTTAAAGAAATTAATTTTCAACCAAGCTGGTGAATTTTCAAATAAAATGATGAATCTTCAACTGAAATGATGAACCTTTAACTGGAAGTTTAATCTTATGCCAAAAAGATGAATTGTCAACCATAAAGTTTAATTGTCTACAAAAATAGATGAATTTTCCACAAAGTACATACATTTTCAAACAAATGGTTTAATTATTAAATGAAAAATATCAACTTTCAACCAAACTAGAGCCTCATACGCGCACTCCGCGCGCAACCAATTTATTTACATGTATTTATTTTATTTGGAAATGAATTTAAAAAAAAAAAAAGAAATTAACTTTTACTTCAATAATTTTGATTGGTACACGGCTTCGCATGGATACCATCTCACGATGCAGAATAAATAATTCTGTAAAAAATTGAGCCTATTCGTTGAAAAATAGCCAGACTCTAAATTTTGTAATCGAAATTGTTTAAATAAT
>CAKNYM010051661.1:238919-256544 GCA_932195095.1 Andricus curvator | reverse complement strand
AACTATTATTGTAAATTTGCAAAGTAACATAGGAAAGACTTATTTTTAATACATTCTTTTTGGTTATGTAAACCAAATGAGCCAATTCGTTAAAAATAATGATATTACAAATAATAATTCTTGTAAATTTACAAAGCAGCATATAAAATAGTCAGCGAAAAGACATTCCTAGTTGACTCCGTAAACAAATTCTGCCTATTCCTTGAAAAATAGACCAACTCTGAATATTTTTAGAAAAATTGTTAAAATAATTAATAATTATTGTATATTTGCAAAGTATCGTAGAAAAGATTTATTGGGAATACATTCTTTCTTGATTCCCTAAACTAATTGTTCCTATTCGTTGAAAAATGACCGGGCGCTTAATTTGTTTATGAAAATTCTTTAAATAATTAATAGTTCTTGAAAATTTGCAAATCATTATAGAAAAAAGTAATCTGAAAGATATTCTTACTTAATTCTGTAAAAAAATTGAGCCTATTCGTTGAGAAATAGCCAAACTCTTAATTTTTTAATCAAAATTGTTTAAATAATTAATAATTCTTGTAAATTTATAAAGCAACATAGAAAAGAGTAATCGGAAAGATATTCTTAGTTGACTCCGTAAACAAATTGTGCCTATTCCTTGAAAAATACCCAAACTCTGAATATGTTTATGAAGACTGTTTAAATAATTAATAATTATTGTAACTGTGCAAAGTATCGTAGAAAAGAGTTATTGGCAATACATTATTGGTGATTCCGTAAACAAATTGGGCTTATTCGATGGAAAGTGGCCAAACTCTTAATTTGTTGAAATAATTGATAATTCTTGTAAGTTTGCAAAGCTTCATAGAAAAGAGTCATCGGAAGGATATTCTTAGTGAATTCTGTAAAAGAAATTTACCGTATTCGTTGAAAAATAGCCAAACTCTTAGTTTATGCAAATTGTTTAAATTATGAACAATTATTGTAAATTTACGAAGCAACATAGAAAAGTTTCATCAGAAAGACATTCGTAGTTGACTTTGTAAACAAACTGTACCTATTCGTTGAAAAATAGCCAAACTCTCAATATCTTTATGAAAATTGTTAAAATAATTAATAATTATTATATATTTGCAAGCTATCGTAGAAACGAATTATTGGAAATACATTCTTTCTTGATACCCTAAACTAATTTATCCTACTCATTGAAAAAAGGCCAAGGTCCTTCTGAAAAGTTAAACAAAAATGTAAAGTTGGTTTTTAAATAAAAAAATTAACAAAATTTATTATAAAAAATCCAAACACATTTAAAAATAAATGGTACTCAAAATTTCGAAAGTTTCAAACATTTTGAAATATAAATGAACTATGACTAAAACGTTAAATCGAAAATGAATCTTTCAAAATGAGAATAAAATATTTAAAATGTTAATTAAAAGCCTTATTTTTAAAAAATGCGTGAAAGGAATCGTATATATGCCGAAGTATAAATGCATATACTTCCACTAAACTTCTTATGAAAACAAACATCTCGAGTCCAAATAAACACAGATCGCCCATCGTCGATGAGATCACCTTATGGTTAACTAAGTAACGGTAACGGTAACTAAACGACGAATACCCACTTTCAAAGATAGGATAGTTGAATTTTCATCAAAAAAAGATAAATTAATTTTTAACAAAAGTTTAACTTTTAACCCAGTAGTTGAATTTCTAACTAAAAAACGATGAATTCGCAACGAACAATGTAAAAAAAATGTCTATTATAATTCAGAAATATTTCTTCTTTGAAATTCTACTTCTACTCTGAAAACTGCTTGAAGTACTTTTATTACCTAAAATTTAGAAGAGGGAACTTTCAAATTGTGACGAATTCTGACTTGAAAGAGGAATTTTTTAAAATTCCTTTTTTCTCAATCCGAATTATAATTCCTTTAAAAAATTCCCATTCCATGTAAAACATTCCCTGTTCCAAGTGAAATTATATTTCTTGAATTTTGCTATGATCAGAAGTGAATTCCCGGTTTTTAAATTAAATTCCCCGTCATTTCCCGGTTTTTTCCCGGTCAATAAAATTCCAGGTCATTTCCCGGTCTTTCCCGGTTTCCCGGTCAAGTCGCCACCTTGGACCTTTTAACATAGAGGTAAAGATTTGATCACTCATGCCTTAATTTTAAAATGAACAGGTTATGCTGGCAATGTTGTGGGTCAACTACTCCCTGAAACCGTAAACGTACAGGAACCTGTTGGCGATGTTCTTACTTCAAATGCGTACAAATCAGCTTGCCACATACGAAATTTATATGAGGAGAATCCATTAACGCATTATTATCACTTTGTGTACTTAAAAGCCAGAACCAATGAATATATTGAGAAATCCCGACAGTGCCGCGGTGATCCCTGGTTGTATCCATTATCGCTAGAGTTGGTTAAAAAATTCTGCAGTCCGGAAGCAGATCAATCAAAAATTGCAGAAGAAGTTCATAACAATATTTGCAGCGCGATTTTAAGAATGTAAGTTTTCTGAAAATTCCGTCTGTACCTATAAAATCCAAACTTTGGATATTTTAGTTTAAAAGTTTGCAGTTTATTTTTCAGGTGAATTAAAAAAAAAAATCTATTATTTTCTAGCACTCAGGCCTGGCGTAATGGTGTTCCAGCATTTACGCACAGTACAATAGTTGAATAAATTCATCTGTCGGTCACCAAATGCGCTCAGGAGTTTTTTCTGCAGTTTTTCACTCCTCTCGCCAAATTTTCAGAATGCGAGCGCTTCTAATAAAAATCCGGCTGCAGACGGTAGGGCTTTCAGAGATTGAAGTCCTTTAAAAATTTAATTTTTAAGATGTATCCAGTTTAACTTTAAACATTGAAATTGTTAGCGATACAAGTGAAAATTTGGATAATTTCAGAATAATAAATGTTTAGGATTTTATGTGCATGTTTCATTTCAAAACCTCTATATTGAGCATTTCAGCAGGTATTTTTAATATTGATCTATTGGATTTATATTTTAACCAGATAAAAAGTATCTAAAATGATAAATTTTAAAACAAAAAAATTAATTTTCAACAAAAGAGTCCAACTTTCAATCCATTACTTGAATTTTAGAGCAAACAAAAAAATAATTGTTAGAAAAGGAGTTCAACTTTCAACTACATAATAAGTAGTTAAGTTTTTAACTAAAAAAGATCAATTTTTAACCAGATAGTTGAATTTTTAACTAGAAAAGATTCATTTTGAACCAAAAATGGAAGATTAATTTTTAATTAAACCAAAAATCTACAACAAAAAGAACGGATTTTCAACAAAATAATTAAATGTTTAACCACATTGCTAAATTTCAACTCAAATGATGCATCTTGGTCCAAAAAAATAAATTTATAACAGAAGAGTTGAATTTGCAACCAAAAAAGATGAATTTTAAACGAAGACTGTAATAGTTAATATTTCAATCCAAAAAACATTTCATTTCGAAATAAAAAAACAGTTGAATTCATCCAAGAAAGACAAATTTTAACAAAATACTTCGATGCTCAAAAAAGAGTTATATTTTAAACCAAAAAGATGAATTTTCAACAAATAAGATTACTTTTACGAAAAAATAGAATTTTGCAGTAAAACACATTAATTTTCGACCAAATAGTTGAATTTTCAACTTTTTTTTTAAATAGTTTAATTTTGAAGAAGTTATAGTAAAAAATCATATCATTTTGAAGATTTAAAATTAAAATTGATTCAATTTTATAGATTAGCAGACAAAAATTCTCCAATTTATACAGAAACAAGAATTTCTCGAATCTGTGTACTACTTATGTCATAAAATCTTCTAAGTTTCTAAAGGTAAAATAATATGAAAAAAAACACCTGTCTGAAAAACAAAGTCCTACCTCTTTTAAATTTTCAATTTTGAAGGTTTTAGAAAGAAAATCATACAATTTTGAAGATTTTGAATTAAAATTGATTCAATTTTATAGATTAGCATACAAAAATTCTTCTATTTATACAGAAACAATAATTTCTCTAATCTGTGTACTACTTATGTCATACAATGTTCTAAGTTTCTGAAGGTAAAAGAATATGAAACAATGAAACATGTGTCTGAAAAACAAAGTCCTACGTTTTTCTTCCATTTAAATTATTTTGATTATTTTTATGTTTTTTATTATTTATTATAATTAAAAAATCCATTTTCCGGAACTGTAACCCTAAATTTCTTCTGAAACTGAAAAAGAGAAATTGTCTATCAAAAAACGCTCTTAAAAAAATTCGCTGGCACTGAACAAATTCCCTAAAATTCCAGGTTTTAGAGGTAGGGTCAAAAAATAGAAAGTTTAGCAAAATAGTTAAATTTGCAACAAAATAAAAGAATTTGGAACTAAATAGTCGAATTTTTAACCAAAACCAAAAAAAAATTCGGAACCAAAAGTGGAAATTTCTTTAAAACAGGGGAAAAGGAGAAATTCTTTTTAAAGAAGAGCATAACCTCTGTGATTTTGAAGATTCGCAATTGAGAATTCTTCAATTTTTAGAATTGACAATTAAATATTCTTTTTTTTTAGAAATGTTACAAATCATTCAAAATTCTTTAATTTTTGAAATTGAAGATTTAAGATTCATTGATTTGGACTGTTTCTAATGTAAAATGATTCAATTTCAACTTTTTTTTTAAATAGTTTCATTTTGAAGATTTTAAAGAGAAAAATAATATAATTTTGAAGATTTAAAATTAAAATTGATTCGATTTTATAGATTAGCACACAAAAATTCTCCAATTTAGACAGAAACAATAATTTCTCTAATCTGCGTACTACTTATGTCATAAAATCTTCTAAGTTTCTAAAGGTACAATAATCTGAAAAAAACACCTGTCTGAAAAACAAAGTCCTACGTCTTTAATATTTTTAATTTTGAAGATTTTAAAAAGAAAATCATACAATTTTGAAGATTTAAAATTAAAATTGATTCAATTCTATAGATTAGCACACAAAAATTCTCCAATATATATAGAAACATTAATTTCTCTAATCTGCGTACTACTTATGTCATAAAATCTTCAAAGTTTCTAAAGGTAAAATAATCTGAAAAAACATCTGTCTGAAAAACAAAGTCCTACGTCTTTACAATTTTTAATTTTGAAGAATTTAAAAAGAAAATCATACAATTTTGAAAATTTTAAATTAAAATCGATTCAATTTTATAGACTTGCAATAAAAAATTCACCGATTTATACAGAAACAATAATTTCTCTAATCTGTGTACTACTTATGTCATAAAATCTTCTAAGTTTCTAAAGGTAAAATAATCTGAAAAAACACCTGTCTGAAAAACAAAGTCCTACGTCTTTAATATTTTTAATTATGAAGATTTTAAAAAGAAAATCATACAATTTTGAAGATTTAAAATTAAAATCGATTCAATTTTATAGACTTGCAATAAAAAATTCTCCAATTTATACAGAAACAATAATTTCTCTAATCTGTGTACTACTTATGTCATACAATGTTCTAAGTTTCTGAAGATAAAATAATATGAAACAATGAAACACGTGTCTGAAAAACAAAGTCTTACGTTTTTCTTCCATTTGAATTATTTTTATTATTTTTGCGTTTTTTATTATTTATTATAATTAAAAGTTCCATTTTCCAGAACTGTAACCCTAAATTTCTTCTCTTAATTGAAAGAACTCACTAGAACTTTAAAATTAAAAAAAATTTTCAGTTGTGCCAGGCAGAATTTTTTTCATCATTTTCAATTTTGATTCTTACTTTCTAGTTGGAATACTATAAAAAAATAATTCTTATCCAATTTTTGGTAATGTAAAATAAATTTCATTGATTTCGAAACTTTAAAAAAAAATCTTGGCAAAACTAATACTTTTAGATTTATTTTTAAGAGTACATGTGAAATTAAAAATTAAGATAACAGAAAATTTATTCTCTAATTATAAATGATAAAGTTTTGTTTGATTGTGAAATATTGAGATATGTTGCATTTGAAGTGTCGAAATTTAAATCAAACATGAAAAAATGTTACTGAAGTCGGTAGAAGAATTATATTTTTATTTACACAAATTCTGTTTATTCTTCTCCACTCGTTTTAAACGTGACAGAAGGCAAACAATTTCGTAACTCACAGCAATCGTCAGAAGAGAAATATAACAAAATTTCATATTCTTTTTAAAGCTTATAAACGTCATTTGAAATAATTCCAATTTTTTTTAATTTGATAAATCTGAAAAAAGGCCTTGAAATATTTCAAAATCTATTTCGGAATTGTTTGAAATATTTTGGAATGTTTTGAGTTATTTTTTAATTTGAGTTCTCTTTGAATTTTTTAATTCATCTCAATTTTCAAATTATTTTAGAATTATTTCAAAACTTCAAAATATCATTTGAAATGATCGAACATTTCCTAAAAAATTTGTAAATCCTGCAAAATGAAAAAATTAACTAATATCTTTCAAATAATGTGTCGAACTCTTTTCTTTCGTAATGTTTTTAGATTTTCTTGAGAAGCTAATTTTTTTAAATACAAAGTTATTTGAAAATTTTCCGGGAATCTTAAGCAAATTTTCTGATTCTCTCAAAACTTTTTAAAATTCGTAAGGAGCTTCCAAAATTATTTAAAAATTTCCGCAAAATCTTCCTGATTTCTTTCCCAATTTTTTAAAATACTTTAAAATGTTTTAAAATGTTTTTAAATTTTCTCTTAAAAATTAACTTTTTTAAACAAAAATACATTAAAAATCTTTCCAGCAATCTTAAGAAAAATTTTGTATTATCTGAAAGGTTTCAAAATTCTTAAAAAGCTTCTAATATTTTGTTTCTAAATCATTAAAAATCTACATTGTATTAAAAATTTTTTGAAATATTTTACAGTTTTAAATTATTTTTAATTCTTAGCTTTCAATTTTGCAAATTTAAAATTGAAAATTATACAATTTTGAAGACACAAAATTGAAATTTATTTAATTTTTTTCATTTGCAATTGAAAATTCAGTTTTTAAGATGTAAAATTGAAGATTCATTAATTTTGAATGTTTATAGATTAAATTGATGTAATTTTTAGCATTTTTTTTTAATAGTTAAATTTTGAAGATTCACAATTAAAAATTCTTCAAGTTGAAGGATTTTTGATTTAAAATTATGCAACTTGAAGGAATTGCAATTCAAAATTCTTCAATTTTCAAGAGTTGGAATTGAAGATTCATTAATTTTAAATATTTATAGCTTAAAATGTTCTAATTTTGCATGACTTTTTGGAATAGTTCCATTTTGAATATTTAAAATGAAAAATTATTTAATTTTGCAGATTTAAAATCGAAAATTATTCAATTTTTAAGATTTATTTATTTTGAACATGCAGTTCAATTTTGAAGATTGACAAAGTGAAATTCTTCTGTTAGAAATGCATTTTTTTTGTTGAAGGCTTACCTTTTTTTTTAAATTCAACTCTATTTGAAAATTTAACTATTCAGGTAAAAATTCGATTTTTTGGTAGAATATGTTTTTTTTAAACTGATAATTTAACTATTCCATTTTTGGTTGAAAATTAATCTTTTTGCGTTTAAAATTCGAGTACTTGGTTGAAAATTTATTGTTTTGGTTCAAGATTCAGGATTGAAGAACAATTTTTTCGTTTTTATTTCATTTTTCATAAACGTTACAAACTTCAGTTTAATTGAATTTTTAACTACAGAAGATCAATTTTGAATTAAATAATTTAACTTTGAACTAGAAAAAAATCAGTTTGTAACCAAAACTGGAATAGTTAAATTTACAGTATAAAAAATGAATTTTCGAACATCATCAAAAATAAATTTTCATGCAAAGATGAATTTTTAAATGAAATTATGAATTTTCAACTAAAATTATGAATCTTCAATTAGAATAATTAAATTTTCAACCAAGAAAATTAATTTCTACCAAAAAAGACAAATTTTCAATTAAAAAAGATAATTTTCCAAACCGAAAATTGAATAGTTTAATTATTAAAAAAAAAATGTATGCTCAACGAAAAGGTGAATTTTTAAGTAGAATGATGGAATATTCAACTAGAACAGCTACATTTTCAGTTTAAAAAAAAAAATGTTTAACCCAAAAAATGAACAAACTTTCAACAAAATAATTAAAGTTTCCACTGCAATAAATTAAATTTCAGTCAAAAAAAATTAATTTTTAGCCAAAACAAAACGAATTCTCAACAAAATAGTTTATGTTTCAACCAAAGAGATGAATTTTCAGTTAAAATGATGAATCTTCAACCAAAAAAATTAATTTTTTAGAAAAGAATTCAACTTTCAACCAAGAAATTAAATTTTTATTCAACCAAAAAGAACAAACTGTTAAAATTTGAAAAAAAGATAAAAATTTACACAAGAAGATTAATTTTCTACCAAAAAGAACGAAATTTCAACGAAATACATGAAATTTTCCTATTGTAATTTAAAAAAATTCTTTAACAAAAATTTTCAAACCAATTCTTTTTTTTTAAATTTCCGTAGACAAAAATATTAAGAAAATAAGGAAGAACTAAAATTTTAAAATAGAATAGACTATGCGAACATTGAATTCCACGTGAAGACATGTGTAACCCTACGAGTGATGTATGATATTTCATTCGAAAATTAAAATTAAAAATTAAAAATTAAAAATTAAAAATTAAAAATTAAAAATTAAAAATTAAAAATTAAAAATTAAAAATTAAAAATTAAAAATAGAACAAAAATTGGCTTTTATATCACCTTGATAAGGGTTGTATGAGCACCGAAACGTTGGTAAATATTATAAATGTTTTTGTGTTGCCTTCTCATTTTTCTTCCCTTTTTTGATTTTTGTCCGGGGAAATAAAAAAATAAAAATTTTCTGACAAATTTTTTTAAGGAATTTCTTAAAATTACAATAGGAACATTTTATGGTGGTTGTCCAAATTTGGTCAATAGATTCTTGGTTTTATTTTCAGGAATTTTATACATTAATGATAATTTTGTAATTTACATTTTACCCTTTCCCGAAATTTTTTACCAGTACCGACAATGTCCTCAATTCATTTATCAAAATGGCTTTTATTATTAGGTTCTATTAATTCAGTTCGCATTTGAGCAAAAAAAAAAGAAAAAAAGCAAACTTTCTTGAAAATAGGGAAAAAAGAAAATTCTTGTAAAAAAGGAGAAAAGAGGGGAAGAAGAGAAAAGAAGGAGCGCGAAGTCTTTGGATATTTAAATCTCCCCACAGCGAAAATTATTATCCTCAATAAGTTACTATAAATTGTGTAAAAGATTTAGAAATTTAAAACTTAAGACCTACTCTAGCAGAGCTCCCCTTATCTTATTTGGATTGTATGTCGAAATTTATAAGCATTATAATTCATGCTCATTGTTAGAAAAATGTGCGCAATATTTATACGATGTTTAATGACATGCCTTCTGATATGAAAAAAATATCTCTTTTATAGTCAGTACATCTAATTTGTATTCATGAGTGACATAAAGTTTTGTAATTTCGTCAGAAATTAAGACCCTGAAGGTTTATCACTGTTTATTCCCGGATTGTCTTCCTCTGATGGGTTACCTCAAGCAGGTATATAAACGTTTCGGAAAAATCGGAACTCAGTTCTTAAGAAAAAAAATTATTTAATTAAGAAATTTAAGAATAAATTAATTCCCGCTTTTACTGAAGAAACAGCAAAAAATGAAGTTTTCAATTCCTCTGTTGTCGCTCTTCATTCTTTGTAAGTATGAAAAATATAAATTTAAAATTATTGCTAAAAAAACTATTATTTTTCCATTCCTTTTATCTGCTTTGTTTGTCAAAGCTAAGTAGACATAGACTGAATCCATTTTGAATAAGGCAAGTTTATAGTATGAGTCGCAGAATCTCTCAGCGAGACCAATGCGTATTATACATACAATTTTTGCTTTAAACACCTATAATTTTTTACCTAATTTGAACTTTTGAAATTTCTTTTTGGATTCTGGTGGGGTTTACTCTACTCTTTCAAAAAAGCAAGTCTTCGATTGACTCTGCCGTAAGAACCGCATCATCCACGAACGCTAACCCACGTACCCTCACTGTCCCGAGATAAACACAAATTTTTTCATTAAACTCCTATAGTTTTTGCTTTAATTCAAATGTTCCAAATTTCTTTTTGGGTTCTGGTGGGGTTTACTGTCCGCTTTCAAAATCCGTTTGAAATTTTTTAAAAGTTTAAAATTACCAAAATGGCGACAGTATATGTAATCTTTTAACATCTGTTAAAACACAGTGAAAATTCATTAAAAATGTAAATTATTAAAATTATTGTTTGCAGTTTCTTCATTTTTAGATAGTTTCCTAATCAGTTTAGAGCATTTTCAAAATCTGAAACAAAATTTTTTTATGAATTTTATAAATTTTTGTCAAAGTTTCTGGTGCACGGCAAAAAGACCTGCAAATAATCCTAATGCCATTTTTACTTTCGATAAAGATTGAAAAAGTTATATGATTTACGACATTTTGACAATTTTCAAAAAATAGGAAAAAAAATTATTTTTTGATAGATTAAGGAATATTAATCCAAATTCCTACGATATATAAAATATATTTCAGAACTCTTTCCATGAAACTTTTCAATTAGGTAAAAATGTAAAAAGTTGGATCATTTTCAAAAATATGCAATTTTTGTTTTTAAAAAATCCGTAAGTTTGAAGCGTTGTTTTTAGTAGATTTTAAAAAAATTTACAAATTATCGTAATGAAATTTTTCAATTGGACACAAATTGAAAATATTCTAGAGATCCTTCTTTAAAAACAAATGGAAAAACAATTTCAGTTCCAATTTATGACTATAGTTCCCCAGGGACAAATTTTCAACAAATTTAATGAATTTTCATTTAAAAAAATGAATTTTCAACCAACATTAGAATAGTTAAAATGTCAGAAATATAAATGTTCAACCAAAAAGAGAACGAATTTTCAAAAAAATATTTCTCTTCTTCATAACAACAAAATTATTTTTCATTCAAAAAAAGAAGAATTAAATTTTCAATTAAGACAATCAATTTTCAACTAAAATAATGAATTCTCAACAAAATAATTCCATTTTAAACTAAAAAATATAAATTTACAAACCAAAAATATAATATTTCAATTTGCAGTTAGAAAAGTAAATTAAAAAAAAAACGAGTTTTAAGCAAAATTAATTAATTTTCAACTAAAAATATAAATTTTCAAGCGAAAAAGGAATAGCTATATCTTCAGTTAAAAAATTAATTTTTAACTAGAAGAAACGAATTTTCAACCAAAGAAATGATTTTTTAATCACAATGATGAATTTTCAACCAAAAATATGAAATTTTGACCAAATAGTCGATTTTTCAATCCAAAAGATGAATTTTCTATAAACAAAAAAAACGAATTTTCAACTGAACATTTTTTTTCAATGAAAGAAATGAATTCTTAACAAAAAATGGAATAGTCAAATTTTCTACTAAACAGATATTTTTTTAATGAAAAAGATTACAACTCTATCAAAAAACTTAAATTTTCAACCAAAGAAATGAATTTTTAACAAAAAAGATGAAATTTTCAGTAAAAAAATTAATTCTAAATGAAAAAAAAAACTCATTTTCAACCAAAAAAATCAATTTTCAAATTTTCAACCAATAAGATGAATTTTCTACCAAAATAGATGAAAATTAATGTTTTCGTTTCAAATGCAACTTTTTATTTTACAACATCAGAAACAAACTATTTGAAAATGCATAATGACAAATTTTTGAATATTGAGAGTTCTAAAAATTTTTGAAACGAAATCTCTTAAGCTTCTTTGAATTTTTTTAAATATAACTTAAAACTATATATTTAATAACATTTTACTTATTAGAAATTAAAAAAAAAGTACAATTAAAATTTTTTAATTTCAATCCATATATTTCAAATCTGGGTCGAATATTTTTACAATAAGATAATATCTTTCTGAAAACAAAAGTTTTGATTCACTCGCTAAAAGGGAATTTCTCATTTTTTTCTTCATTTTTTTTTAATACAAAGAATTTTAAAAGATTTTGTTTCAAAAATTTTTAAATGCTCGAAAATGCGTAAAAGTATTGCCCGATCGTCTCAAAAAATAAAAATTTTCACAATCGGAAAATCAATTTTTTGAAAATGTAGAACTGTAGAAAACAAGAAAATGAAACTTTTTCCCATTAGAATTTTTTTCGCCAAACGTTTATTTTTGATGATAAAAACGAAATATTGAAAACAAGTTTCTCCCTGATTTGATTAATTTTGAAAACTTAAATCGTTCTAACTCGGCCAAATATTATTGAAATGAGTTCATATTTGCAGGACATATTCAAAATAATCTAGCGATGCTTAGGAAATCATCAAAAAGTTAACAATCGCTTATTGTTTCATAATTTTTAATTGCAAAATGAGGTCAATCGATAATTGTGTTTTCTTGGTTTCGCCGGTAAAAAGTATCTAGGTAACTTCGACTTTCAAACAACTTCCAGTGAGTGATTTGTTCAGCAGTGTTGAATGAAGTTTTTTGGAAAATCTCACATCGATTCGTTAACAATTTACTGAGATATTCAGCTTTGGAAAAAGTACTCGACGTCTGCTCGCGCTGTTAGCTAATGCGTCGCGAGGACTACTCTGTCAGGCAGCGTTCTCGAAGTTCAGTCTGCGCGGGCAGACGTCGAGTACTTTTTCCAAAGCTGAATATCTCAGTAAAATTTTTTTCAATATTTCGTTTTTATTATTAAAAATAAACGTTTGGCAAAAAAAATTCGAAGAGGAAAAAGTTTCACTTCCTTATTATCTAGAATTCTATGTTTTCAAAATATTGATTTTCCGACTTTGAAATTTTTTCAAGTGCTCCGCATCCACTCGTGTAAAGAGCTATCTAACACTAACTTTTCTGGGGGCCTTGTAGGCTCATAACATGGTGGTTTCGAATAAAAATTTTTTTTTTTCTTCAAATTTTGACCACCTCTTTCGGATTTAGCACCTTTTAACATAGATCTAACTAACGATTTTATCACTCATGCCTTGATTTTATAATGAACAGGTTATTCTGGCAACATTTTGGGTCAACCCCCTCAACCCGTAAACGTAAAGGAACCTATTGCCGAAGTTCTTACTTCAAATTTGTACAAATCACTTTGCCACATAGAAGGTTTATATATTATGCCGAATCCATTACTAGGATATTATCTCTTGGAGTACTTAAAAGCTAGAACCAATGTATATATTGAGAAATCCCGACTCTGCCGAGATGATGGCAGGATGTATCTATTATCGAAAAACTTGGTCAAAAAGTTTTGCATTCGGGAAACAGATCAATTAAGAATTGCACATTCAGTTCATAACAATATTTGCAGCGCGATTTCAAAAATGTAAGTTTCCTGAAAATTCCATCTGTACCTATCAAATAAAAACTTTGGATATTTTAGTTTAAAAGTTTACAGTCTACTTTTCAGGTGAATTAAAAAAATTTATTATTTTCTAGCACTCAGGATTGGCGTAATGGTCTTAGAGCACTTATGCAGAATAGACCAGTTGTGTAAATTACTCTGTCGGTCATCGGCTGCGCTCAGGAGTTTTTTCTGCAGTTTTTCACTCCTCTCGCCAAATTTTCAGAATGCGAGCGCTTCTTATAAAAATCCGGCTGCAGGCGGTAGGGATTTCAGAAATTGAAGTTCTTTAAAATTTAACTTTTGATATGTATCTAGAATAATTTTAAACTTCGAAATTTTTAACGATAAGAGTGAAAATTTGAATAATTTCAGAATAATAAATGTTTAGAATTTTATGTGTATGTTTTATTTTAAGAACTCCATATTGAGCATTTTAGCAGGTAGTGTCAATATTGATCTATTGGATTGACATTTTAACCAGAAAAAAAGCAACTTTTGAACCAAAGATATGAAAGTTCTACCGGAAGAGATGAATTTCCAACTAAAATGATAAATCTTCAAACAAAAAAATTAATAAAATTTTTTTAAAAAAATCCACGCTATCATTTTCAATGCTATGAATCGAAAAATGAATCAAGAAATTTTAAAATGTTCAAAATTGTATCATTTTAGGCAATTTTAAACTAGAAACATTAATTTATCTATTAAAATCTGTTTTCAAATGTTTTAAAATATTCTCTTACAGATTTGTTTAAAAAAATCATTTTAAAATTTTCGAGAAATCTAATAATAATTTTATCATCTTGGAACTCAAATGATTCCTAAAATTTTTCGAAAATCCTGCAAAAGTAAAAAAATTACCTTAAAATCATTTAAATTCTTTTTTGAAAATTTTGGAAATCTTATTGAATATTCTTTTTAAATTAATTTTTGAACAAAAAACTTATTGCCCGTTTTTCTAAGAATTATGATAAAAAATTTGTATGCATTTAAAACCTTTTAAATGTTTTTAAATCTTTTCACGTCTTAAATTATTTTGGAATCTTTTCAAAACTTCGAAATATATTTTTAATTTACTCGATCATTTTCCAAATTATTAATTGTTCAATTGTCATATATCATTCAAAAAATTGTTTAAAAATCTTTTTCAATATTCTCTAAAAATTAATTTTTCAACATAAAAATCATTTGAAATTTTCCCAGCAAACTTATGAATTTATTTTCTTAAAACCTTTAAAGATTCTCAACAAGATTCACAATTTTTTTTTCTAAATCTTGAAAGATCTAAATTTAGTTTTTTATTTTTTCAAATTTTTTAGAGTTTTAAATTAAGTTTGGATCTTCTCAAAACTTGTAAATATCTCTTAAACTAATTCAATATTTTTCCAAATTAACAATTGTTCAATTGTGATTTATGCATTAAAATTCAATCATTTCCCTTACATATTACTGAAAAAGAAAAAATTGTCTACCAAAAATCGATTACCTAAATTTTCAGTTGAAGAAATTAATTTTTAACGAAAAAAATAAATTTAAAAAAAAATTTACTAATCAAAGAACACAATTCATGGCTTGCTATTCTAATTTAAAGTTAATAGGTTCAAGTCAAAACATATTTTAACTTTTTAAAGTTAATCGAGCCGAATACAAAAGTTAATTTATAATTTTAAAAACATTCCTTTGTTGAGCAGGATTTTTTTTCATCATCGTTTTCAATTTTGATTCTTACTTTCTAGCTGGAATAGTACATAAAAATAATTCTTATCGAATTTTTGCACCGGTAAAATAAATTTCAATAATTTCGAAAGTTTTAAAAAATTCTCTGCACGACTAATACTTTTTATTTTATTTTTAAGAATATTGAGATATGTAGCATTTGCGTGTGGAAATTTAAATCCAATGCAAACACATGAAAAAATGTTATCGAAATCGGTAGAAGAATTACATTTTTAATTACACAAAGTCTGTTTATCCTTCTCAACGTGAAAGAAGGCAAACAATTTCGTCACTTATTTAAATTGTCTGAAGTCAAATATAAAAAAATTTCATATTCTTTTCAAAACTTCTAAAAATCATTTAAGATATTTCCAATTTTTTTTTAAATCTTCTAAATTCGAAAATGGCCTCAAAATCTTACAAATTCTATTTACAATTTTTTTTAAATCTGTTAGAAGGGTTTGAATTCTTTCTAAATTTCATCTTGAAAATTAATTAAAAAAAAAAATATTTTGAATTTTCCCAGGAATCTTAACAAAATATTTGTATTACCTGGAAACCAGTCAAAAAACTTAAAATTATTCTGAACTTTTTTTCAAATCTTATATTCAAAACTCTACATTTTTCTTAACTTTTTTTTAATCTTCTCAAGTTTGAAATTATTTTCGAATGATTTCAAAACTTGGAAATATCATTTGAAATTATCAAATTTTCCGTAATATTTTTTACAATCCTGCAAAATTAAAAAAATTAAGTAATATATTTCAAATAATTTGTCGAACTCTTTTTTAAACTTTCGAAAATTTTTAGACTTTCTTTAGAAGTTAATTTTTTTAAATAAAAAGTCATTTGAAATTTTTCTAGGAATCTTCAGCAAATTTTTTTATTCTCTTAAAACTTTTCAAGATTCTAAAAGAGCTTCTAAAATTATTTTAAAATTGCTTCAAAATCTTATTGATTTTTTCCAAAATGATTTTAAATTTTCTCTTGAAAATTAATTTAAAAAAATAAAAAAACAATGAAAATCTTCCCAGTAATCTTAAGAAAAGTTTTGATCATCTTGAAAGCTTTCAAAATTATTAAAAAGCTTCTAGAATTTTGTTTCTAAACCATAAAAAAATCTACAATTTATTTTAAATTATTTGTAATCGCTTGAAATCTTTAATTATTATTTACAATTAATATTTTTAAATTTTGCAAATTCAAAACTGAAAATTATACAAATTTGAAGAAATAAAATTGAAATTTATTTAATTTGCAGATTTTCAATTGAAAATTCTTCAATTTTTAAGATTTAAAATTGAAGATTCATTAATTTGGAATGCTTATAGTTTAAAATGCTATAATTTTAAACGCCTTTTTTTAAATAGTTCAATTAGGAAGATATAAAATTGACCATTTTTCTGTTTTAAAAATTATCCATGTCAAATTTTTTAATTTTTAAGATTATCAATTAGAGATTCATTAATGTAGAGTATTTTTAGATTAAAATGATGTAATTTTTAACATTTTTTGAAAATAGTTAAATTTTGAAGATTCCCAATTGCAAATTTTTCAATTTGAACGATTTTCAATTTAAAATTCTTTAATCTCGAAGACATACAATTTGAAATTATGAAATTTTAAGGAATTCGACATTCTTGAATTTTTAAGATTTGGAAGTGAAGATTCATTAATTTAAAATGTTTATAGTTTAAAATATTCTAATTTTGCATGATTTTTTGGAATAATTCCATTTTGAATATTCAAAATTATTTAATTTTGAAGATTTAAAATCGAAAATCATTCAATTTTTAAGATTCAATAATTTGGAATAGGTAGTTAAATTTGGAAGATTTACAAGAAAAGAAAATTTACAAAAAAGACGATTTTTCAACAAAATAAGTTATTTTTCAACCAAATTGTTTTTTAAATCTTGTAAACTTTTATAAAATATTTGAAATCTTTCTAAAATGTTTACGAAATCTTCTGAAATCTTTGTAATGTTTGAAATTTTTTGTGGAATCTTTGCAAAATCTTCTACAATTTTTGTGAATGTTTTAAATCTTTCTGAAATATTTGTGAAATCTTCCTAAAATCTTTTCAAAATCTTCTAAATTTTTTTTAATTTTTCTGAAATCTTTTTTAAGCTTTGAAATCTTTGAGTAATATTTGTGAATCTTTTGAAATTTTTCAGCTATCTTTGAAATGTTTGCGAAATTTTCTAAAATATTTGTAATGTTTGAAATTTTTGTGAAATCTTTGAAAAATCTTCTGAAATGTTTTAAAATTGTTGAAATATTTGTGAAATCTTTCTAAAATCTTTGAAATTTGTTTGAAACCTTTGAAATTTTGTTTAGAAATGTTTTAAAAAATTTTGAAATATCTGTGAAATCTTTCCAAAATCTTGGCGAAATCTTCTAAAATCTTTGAAAACAACGTTTTTGTGAAATATTTTTAATCTTTCTAAAATTTTTGAAATTTTTTTAATTTTTCTGAAATATTTGAAATGTTTGAAATCGTTCAGAAACTTTTTATGGAATTTTTTGAAAACTGCGAAAT
>CAKNYM010051661.1:219263-236379 GCA_932195095.1 Andricus curvator | reverse complement strand
ATATAATATAATATAATATAATATAATATAATATAATATAATATAATATAAATAATAATAAATATATAATAAAGTAAAAAATAAAGTAAAAAGTAACCCGTTCCGAGCCCTGGTTATGAAGAAAGAAAAACTAAAAATATTTAAAACACACACTTGTATATATGAATTATTTGCTATTTTTTTACATTATTTATTGAAAAAGTACTAAATACTTGTAACGTAATCAACATATTTTTTCAAATCTCATTCAGATTAAATTTATATATTTTCCATCATAAAAATTATTCATAAAAATATTTATGTCTGAAACGTAAACCAATTCTTGTAATTATATGTTGACCATATTCACTGAAAATTTTGTTTCATTTAAAATAATTTGCAGTTGATATTGTCTTTAATATTTCTTTGTGCTTTCGAAGGAAATAAAATTTTGTATTTTCTTCATTTCTTTCAATAATGATCATAATACTTGCATTTTGAGAAAACAGCACTGCTTATTATTAACCTTGTAACATAACACAAAAGTGTGAAGTATGTGGATATTTAAATTTCCCCACAGCGTAAATTTATCTTGGGACAGTGAGGGTACGTGGGTTAGCTTTTGCAGATGATAAGGTTGTTATGGCAGAGTCAATCGAAGTCTTAAATAATTTAAATCTAATTTATTTTTAGTTTAAATTTTTCCTCAATAATTTACTATAAATTACATAAAAAAAAAGAAATTTAAAAGTAAAGACCTACTCCAGCAGAGTTTCGCATATCTTATCTGGATTGTATGTCGAAATTTATAAGCTAATATTATAATTCATGCTTATTGTTAGAAAAATGTGCGCAATATTTATACGATCTTCCATGTCATGAATTCTGATAAGAAAAAAATATCTCTTTTATAGACAATATATCTAATTTGTATTTATGAGTGATATAAAGTTTTTCAATTCTATCAGAAATTAAGGTGCAAATCTTTTATCATTGTTTATTCGCTGGTTTTCGTCCTCTGATTGGTTACCTCAAGCAGTTATATAAAAATTTTGAAAAAAAAGGAATTCAGTTTTTGAGAAACAAAATTATTTAATTAAGAAATTTAAGCAGAAATTAATTCACGCTTTTACTGAAGAAACAGTAAAAAAAATGAAGTTTTCAGTTCCTTTCTTGTCGCTGTTAATTATTTGTAAGTATGAAAAATATAAATTTAAAATTATTGCTAAAAAAATCTATTATTTTTCCACTTCTTCCGTTTGCTTTGTTTGTCAAAGCCAAATAATAGACCGAATCCATTTTAAATAAGGCAAGTTTATACTATAAGTCGCAGAATTTCTCAGCCACACTAATACGTATCGTATATCAAATTTTTTTTTTAAACATCTATAATTTTTGAGATAATTTAGAAGTTCCGAATATCTTTTTGGATTCTGGTGGGGTTTACTCTACTCTTTCGAACAAGCAAGACTTCGATTGACTCTGCCATAACAACCTTATCATCCACGAACGCTAATCCACGCACCCTTACTGTCTCGAGATCTACACCTTCTTCGTCGAACAGGGCCAGTCTTAGACACTTGTCCATGTAAATAATTAATTTAGAAAACGAGTTACGAGTATCTGAACTTTGACGACTATTTTTCAAAAAAATAGAAATTTTTTCTTTAAATCTCGATAGTTTTTGAACTAATTCTGATGTTCCAAAGTTCTTTCTAGATTCTGGTGGGGTTTACTGTACTCTTTCAAACAAGCAAGTCTTCGATTGACTCTGCCATAACAACCTTATCATCTGCGAAAGCTAACCCACGTACCCTCACTGTCTTGAGATCTACATCTTCTTCGTCGAACAGGACCACTCTTAGACACTTGTCCATGTGAATAATTAATTTAGAAAACCAGTCACGAGTTACGAGTATCTAAACTTTGACGTCTATTTTTCAAAAAAATAGAAATTTCTTCTTTAAATCTCTATAGTTTTTGAACTAATTCAGAAGTTCCAAAGTTCTTTCTAGATTCTAGTGCAGTTTACTGTACTCTTTCAAACAAGCAAGTCTTCGATTGACTCTGCCATAACAACCTTATCATCTGCGAAACCTAACCCACGTACCCTCACTGTATCGAGATCTACACCTTCTTCATCGAACAGGGCCACTCTTAGACACTTGTCCATGTGAATAATTAATTTAGAAAACGAGTCACGAGTTACGAGTATCTGAACTTTGACGTCTATTTTTCAAAAAAATAGAAATTTTTTCTTTGAATCTCTATAGTTTTTGAACTAACTCAGAAGTTCCAAAGTTCTTTCTAGATTCTAGTGAGGTTGACTGTACTGTTTCAAACAAGCAAGTCTTCGATTGACTCTGCCATAACAACCTTATCATCTGCGAAAGCTAACCCACGTACCCTCACTGTCTCGAGATCTACACCTTCTTCGTCGAACAGGGCCACTCTTAGACACTTGTCCAGGTGAATAATTGATTTAGAAAACATTTTAAAAAAATACTGTTTTGCAGTTTCTTCATTGTCAGACAGTTTCCCAATCAATCTTCTTATATAATTTTTACATTAACACTTTTTTTCAATTTTGAACACCATCTTCGGTAAACCCGTTGAACCCATAAAAGTAGTGGAAGCTATTAGCGATGTTTATCGTTCAAAAGAGTAGAAATCAGTTTGCAAAATAGCAGACAGCAATTCTGTATTCTGTAAAAAAATTAAAATTTCGAATGGTCGAATGTTTAAATAAAAGAGATTGAACTTCAACTATAAACAGTTGCATTTTCAATCAAATAGTTAAATTTTCAAGCCAAAAGGATGATTTTTTTAGAAGGCGTATTCTTAATTCAAAGGGACGTGTTTTCTATCCAAAAAGGCAAATGTTCAACAAAACAGTCAGATTTTAACCAAAACAATTGAATTTTCATCAAAATAGTTGAATTTTTATAACGAAATAATTAAATTTTCAACCAAATAGTTGAATTATATACGAAGATAATAAAATTTTCTATCCAAAACGAAAAATTTTCAACAAAAACAGTTGACTTTTTAAGCCAAAAAGATAAATTTTCTATAAAACATTTAAATTTTCAACAATGAAATTAATTTTCAACCAAATAGTTGAATTTTAAACAAAAACCGATAACTTTTCTACCAAAAATGGAATAGTTAAATTTTCATTTAATAAATGGATTTATGACCCAAAAAATCGATCTTTTTTCAACCAATAAATATTTTTTAGTCAAAAGAGAAAAGAATTTAAACCAAATTATTGAATTTTCAAACTAAAAAAGCGAATAATCCAGAATACTGATTAATTTTCAACCTAAAAGTTAATTTTCAACCAAATAGTTAAATTTTATACAAGAAAAAAGAAAAAGAATTTTTAACAAAAACAATTGAATTGTTAAGCCACAAAGACGAATGAAAATTTAACCATTTCATGTTTGGTTGAAGATTTAACTATTATGTTGAAAATTCCTTTAAAAATTCGAATATTTGTTTGAAAATTCATATATTTTTTTAGAAATTAATCTTAATTGGTAAAAAATTAACCTTCTTCGTTGTTGTTAAAAATTTACCTTTTTGGTTAAAAATTTATTTCTTTGATTGAATTTGTTTTAAATTAATTTTTTTTACTGAAAATTTTAGTATTCAATTTTTTGTCGAAAATTTATATTCTTTGATAGTTCAATCTTCTTTGTTGAAAATTCATCTGCTTCGTTGCAATTTAATTATATCGTTAAAAATTTATTCTATTTGGTTGTAAATTAGTTTTTTTACTTACTGGTTAGAAATTGAACTATTTTGTTAGAAATTTCTTGTTTTCCTTTCTTGCAAATTTATTTTTTTAATTGAAACTTTTTTGAAACCTCCTTTTTTATAAGTTTCTGATTAAAGATTTATATTTTTGAGTTGAAAATTCAACTATTTGATTGCAAGTTCATGAATTTAACGTATGTCTTACGTAATTTCGACTAGGTGTGAGGTTGTTTTTAAACCTAAAAAATATTTAGCAGGGCAGGTCCTGTAGCAGGTGTGAGGACGAGTCGTGGGTCGCCCGCAAGAACCTTTTCAATTTAGCGCTGGTCAGTTTTATGAATAGTAAACTCTTACTTGCATCAATGGTTGATTACTCGGTAAATATTACCTTTTGAAAATTTTTTTTAGTATTATTTTAGACTCCATTTTTTTAGAACTAAAAAATAACATAATGTTTTTTGAATACTGAGACACTAGAAGATGGTCCAAAAATGCATTTTAAAATTTTGTTCTCGAATTTCCATATATATCACCCTGAAATTTGTTCGAATACACACAACAAATTTCATTTTTTTCGCTGTGAAAAAAAATGATATTAAGAGGTGACGCAAGCCACATGAAGTTTAACACGTATTTCCCATAAAAATGAAAATTCATGTATTTTACGTATGTCTCATTTGTGATGAATCCTTATAAAAATTCTGTACGACTGTCGTCCATAAAAATGTTTAAAATGTTGTATTAAGAAACAAACTTTTCTTTTGCATTGATATTGACCGACTCGGTGTGA
Organism: Andricus curvator; assembly: GCA_932195095.1. Taxonomy (NCBI): domain Eukaryota; kingdom Metazoa; phylum Arthropoda; class Insecta; order Hymenoptera; family Cynipidae; genus Andricus; species Andricus curvator. The sequence continues at coordinate 231,848 of CAKNYM010051661.1, read as the reverse complement.
GGTTGTTTTTGTATGTATACCATTAAGCCATTTCCCTTTCAGGGTAGGCGTGATACTACCCGATTCGGGTAGTGCTTCTAGGTGGATAGCTTGTAGTAAATAACTACAAGTGTGGGCTCACCACACACACGATGTGCCAACAGCACTCAGTTTTCTCGAATGGTCACCCATCCAAGTACTAACCGCGCCCAACGCTGCTTAACTTCAGTGATCTGACGAGAGCTGGTTTTTTCAGCGTGGTATGGCTGTTGTTTTAAGCCTGAAAAATATTTAGAAGGGCCAGGGAAAATGAAAAATTGATTACCGAAAAGTCAGCAAATTTCGAAATTTGGATTTTGTAGCAGTCTTCAAATATTGGCCCAAGAACCGGGCAGTGGTGGGGGTTTCACAATGATCCACAAGGCCAGGACGTACATACGATGTCGTCCTGTGCAGTTGTGAGGACGAGTCATGGTTCGCCCGCAAGAACCTTTTCAATTTAGCGCTGGTCAGTTTTATGAAAAGTAAAATCTTACTTGCATCAATGGTTGATTACTCTGCAATTATTAAATTTCGAAATTTTTTTTAGTATTATATCAAATTTCAATTGTTTAGAATTTAAAAATAACAAAATGTTCTTTGAATACTGAGACACCCTACATTAAAAGTTTCATCTAAAGCGACAAAGAAACGAAAACTGATAAAACAACTATTAAATTCCATTTTCTTTACTTTACTTTACTCTTTACTCTAAACTTAAGCTTTACTCTGAAATAAGTCTCTTCAGTATGCTTGAAATAAGCTTTTTAAAAAACTTGGAACAAAATTGTCGGTACCGACAATTTTTCTCACCGGTACCGATAGTGTATAATTTCATTTGATAAAGTATATGAATTTTCAACAAAATAATTAAATTTTTAACCAAATAGTATAATTTTTAACCGAAAGAGATGCATTCTAAACCTTATTATTGGGTACTTAGCAATTGAGTTTTCCTTATCTTATCTGGAGTGTATGTCGAAATTTAGATGCTAACGTTATTTTTAATTCTCACATTGTCAGAAAAATGTGTGCAATATTTACACGAACCTTAATATCATGAGTTCAGCCGAAATTGAGACGCAAATGTTTTATCATTGTTTATTCGCTGATTGTCGTCCTCTAATTGATTACATCAAGCAGGTGTATAAACTTTTCTAAAAACCAGAAAGTCAGATCTCAGGAAAAAATTTATTTTGCTGTGTACGAATTAATTCTTGCTTTTACTAAGGAAGGAAACCGTAAAAAATGAAGTTCTCAATTCCCCTGTTGTCCCTGTTCCTTATTTGTGAGTATAAAAAATATATATTTAAAATTATTGCTAAAAAAATCTATATTTTTTCCTTTTCTTCCTTTTGCTTTATGTGTCGAAGCCAAATATAGACCGAATCCATTTCGAATAAGGCAAGTTTATACTATAAGTCGCAGAATTTCTCAGCGACATTAATACGTATTATATATACATTTTTGGTTAAAAACACCTATAATTTTTGACCTAATTTAGAAGTTCCAAATTTCTTTTTGGATTCTGGTGGGGTTTAATGTACTCTTTCAAATAAGCAAGTCTTCGGTTGACTCTGCCATAACAACCTTATCATCTGCGAAAGCTACCCCACGCACCCTCACTGTCCCGAGATAAATACCCTTTTCGTCGAAGAGAATTATACAATTGTCCGATTTTCCAAAAAGAAGAAAAAAACACATTTTTTCATTAAACTCCTATAGTTTTTGACCTAATTCAAATGTTCCAATTTTCTTTTTGAATTCCGGTAGGGTTTAATGTACTCTTTTAGGCAAGCAAGTCTTCGATTGACTCTGCCATAACAACCTTATCATCTGCGAAAGCTAACCCACGTACCCTCACTGTTTTGCAGTTTCTTCATTGTCAGATAGTTTCCTAATCAATCTTGTTATATCATTATATAATTTTTTTTTTTAATTTTGACCAGCATCTTCGGATTTAAGACCTTTTATCATAAAGGTAATGATTTTATCACTCATGAAGTAATTTTGTAATTAACAGGTTATACTGGCAACATTTTGATAAAACCCGTTGAACCCATGGAAGTACTGGAACCTATTACCGATGTTCTTACTTCAAAACAGTACAAATCAGTTTGCCGCAAGCCAGATGAATTTAATAAGACGGATACATTGTATAAATATTATAACGAAGAGTACTTAAATACTAAAGACAAAAAAAGATTTAAGAAATTCAAAAAGTGCTCAAAGGATGACAAAATGAAGTCATTATCGAAAGAATTGGTCAAAAAAATGTGCGATAAAAAAGCAGATCAATCAAAAATTGCAGAAGAAATTGATAAAAAGATTTGCAGCGCGATTTCCAAATTGTAAGTTTCCTGAAAATTATATTTGTAACTAAAAAATCCAAACTTTTTATATCTTAGTTTAAAAGTTTACAGTTTTTAGAGTGAATTTTTAAAAACAATTCTATTTGTTTCTAGCAATAAAGCCGATCGTCATGGTTGGGTTTCATCTATTATATTCGATCCTGCTGCGTTAAGTAAATAAACTCGTCTGTCCGTAATCGGCTGCGCTCAGGAGTTTTTTCTGCAGTTTTTCACTCCTCTGAACAAATTTTCAGGCGAATGCGAACGCATCTAATAAAAATCCGACTGCAAAATTTAACTTTTGATATATATCTAGAATGATTTTTAACTCAAATATTTGTAACGATAACAGTGAAAATGTGAATAATTTCAGAATAATAAAAGTTTAGAATTTTATGTGTATGTTTCATTTCAAAATCTCTATATTGAGCATTTTAACAGGCAGTTTGAATATCGAATTATTAGATCAATATTTTTACTGAAAAAATAGTTACATTTATGGTTTAAAAAATTAAATTATCTACAGAAAAATGTAACTTTTAGCCAAGTACTTGAATTTTGAACCAAAAGGATTCATTTTCTACAAAAAAGACAAATTTTCAACAAAATGCATGAATTGTCAATTGTCAAGTAGTTGAAAGTTGAAGCAAAAAATTACTTTTTAACAAAGGATTTCAACTCGCAGCCAACTAGTGGAATTTAAAAAAAACGAGTTGAATTTTCAATCACAGAGTTAAATCTTCAACTAAAAAAGATAAAATTTCATCAAAAATGGAATTGTTAGATTTTCAGTTAAAAATTTTCAACCAAAGACACTTTCAATCAAGTAAATAAATCTTCAAACAAAAAGAAGAATTTTGATCCAAGAAGATGAATTTTTTGTCATAGAGCTGACCAGCGCTAAATCGAACAGGTTCTTGCGGGCGATCCACGACTCTCCTCACATCTGCTACAGGAAGAGATCAATAGAATTATTCATACAGCTGACCAGCGCTAAATCGAATAGGTTCTTGCGGGCGATCCACGCCTCGTCCAATAGAACTATTCATAAAGCTGACCAGCGCCAAATCGAATAGGTTCTTGCGGGCGATCCACGACTCGTCCTCACACCTGCTACAGGAAGAGATCGTACGCATTGTACAATATCAAACCAAAAAGAGGAGTTTCCTGCAAAACAGTTAAGCTTTCAACTGAAAAATATTTTTCAGTCATTAAAGAAAAAAAGTCTCATCCAAAATGTTTAATTTTCAAACCAAAAAGGCGATTTTTCTGCAAAAAAGTTGAGTTTTCAACCCGAAAATATGAATTTTTAACATAAAGTTTGAATTTTCAACCCAAAAATATGAATGTTCTGCCAAAATGATGGAATTTTCAACCCAAGAGAGACGAGTTTTCAACCAAATAAATGAATTTGTAAACCAAAAAAAAAGTCGTCTCTGAAGCTAGCACCGCCTTTTTGGAAAATCAAATTCAAAACTATCCTATAATTAAGGGCTCATTTAGGGCTTTTAAGGGCCGTAAGTCCTAAATTTTGGGCTCTGCAATTTTTTATAAAAAACGGGTTGCGCGCTGACTTCACATGAAGCTAGCACCGCCGCACCTGTAACATCGAAACTTTTCATTTTATCTGACTCGGGTTTTTTCAGAAATTAAGGGCTCATTTAGGGCTGGCGATCCCCACTAGGCCCAATCCCGCAGTCCTTTTGGTTCTTTTTAAAACGGTGCGCGCTCTGGTTTCACATGTGAAGCGGGCCCCGCCACAACTATTACTCCGAAACAAGTGCTGCAATCTATTCCAGAATCAAAGCAGAATTAAGGGCTCGTTAAGGGCTGGAAAGAACACTAGGTCTCAAATTTTGGGCTCTGCAATTTTTTATATAAAATGCATTGCGCGCTGACTTCACATGAAGCTAGCAACGCCATACTTGTAGCTTCAAAACTGTTCATTTAATCCAATAGATACAGGCTTTTTTAGAATGTAGGGCACATCTAGGGCTCCGAAAAGGTCACAAAGTACTTTATCATCATAGTACATTTTTTAGTTCTTAGAATGTAGCCCTTAGTCATAAAACGGAAGCTGTCAAACGTAACATTAGCAAAACGTTATTACAAAAAATTACATTAGAAATTAATTCTATTTCTACTAACCCTATATGCTCTTCTTACATTTTCGTTACGGTGAAGGTGATCCTTAAAGAAAAATACAACTTCTATCAAACTATGTATATTCTGATTTTTCACTCTAAAATCACTATTTTTGAAATTAAAATAAAATTTTTTTTTTAAATTTGAGTATTGGTTATTTGGTCCCTTTTTTATTGTCCTGCACTCTAGAGTCTGGAGCCATCTAAACGTGCGAAAATTCGGATAATGAACAACTCAAGCTTAGATACCTGTGTTCACCCTCACCACTAATCCCACCGGCTATTGCCGGGCGCATCTAGAATATCTAGATTCGGATAGATGGGTTGGCATAGATGAGATCTTACGATTAGGTTCCATTGTGCTTATTACGTTTTTGTTCTCATTCATCCACATACCTGTCAATGATCTAACTAATATTAATCATATTTTCCCTTGTTATTAACAAATTGCATCTAAAAAACTCGCAGAATGAGCAATTTTGAAAAGCTTTAGGTACATTTTTCAAAATTCCTTTGCCTGGCTTGCCAGTGGTAGTTGGTGACGTAAACTTATATTCTGATGAGTTCAATGTAACTACAAATGTGATTCTTATAAACAAATTTTGTAAATAATTTGCAGTCATATTATGTTGCTGTAACTTTGTCCCGTCGCCTTAACACACTCAGCCATCTAAAAGTTAAAATTTTTTTTTCATTTTTGTCGGATATGAATTTTAATTTATTACATCGTAATATTTATTTCAATAAAACATTAACAATTTTCAAACATTAAAAGTGCTTGATGTGTGAATAAATTATTGAAAATAATAAAGTTTGTATGATTATACTTGCGATTAGGCTACGAAATAATTATAGTTTATTATTTTAAATAATTCATACGTTGGGCTTAATAATCATTTACGCAATAAATAAATAATTAAAATAAATTAAATCAATCATTTATGTTAAAATTTGATTTTCTGTAATATTATCAATATAATAATCAGTATACATATTATAATTATTATACATTTAATATCAATTTATTTTAACTTTAATATACATATCATTCAATTTAAAGAAAATGTTTTTAAACATTCTTTAAAAAAATCGTTGTTAAGAATACAGCTCTTATATCAATATTTCAATCACCTTCAATAATTATTTTTTATTATCTTAAATATGTAATAGTGTACATTTAATCATTACTTGAGCATTTATGCAATTATGTGTTGTAATTTCCTAAATCTTTTATCTAAAATTATTATTTTCTGAATTCACTTCTGTAATTTTTGTTTCAGTCCGAACCGTAATTCTGTCTAAAAACTACCTAAAATCTGGACAGTTTTCATATATTCAAATTTAATAGATACAGTTTCAAACAATTCAGAAAATGAAAACCACAAGAAATCAAAAAAGGGACAAAACTCATGTAAGGGACCTCTAAATCATATCAGATTTAACGTGTTTTTTTTTTAAATTGTGGAATAATCACTAAAGGGTACAACTTCGGCTCGTATGCGTGTTGGAATTCGAAAATTATTTCATGCAATCACCCTAATTCAATTTAATTTCATTTAAAGCACCGTTTTTGTAAATATAATAAGCTTTTAGAAGTTGATTTTAGTTAAATATAGCAATGTGGAAAACCTGAATATTGACAATGATATGTCATTATAATTAAAGACATGATAATGACATCTGATAAGTATCAATATTTTAAAATTCAGTTTTTAATTATTATAAGTAATTTAGGACACTCTTGATTGATACATACTAGGAATCTGTAAAAATCATTTCTTTTTTCAGTCGAGAAAATGAATTCTAATATTATAAAAATTACAACTAGATAAGGATCATTTATTTTTTTTCGTTTATCACGTAGTATACAAATGATTTGTTCCTGGTCCTTATCTACTCGTCATTCTCATACTTTCAGAAATTTGTAAATTCCGTTGCGAACATTTTTCGACATTTTGGTATATAATAGAATACATACATTGTGCACATATTTAACATGCCCGAATAAGTTCTTACTATATTTTGGTATGTATACCATTAAACCATTTCCCTTTCAGCGTAGGCGTGACACTACCCGATTCGGGTAGTGTTTCTAGGTGGATAGTTTCTTGTAGTAAATAACTACAAGTGTGGGCTCACCACATTTTGTGAAAATGCCCAGTTTTAAAATTTACGAGATAGAAAACTGGATAAGGGCTTTTTTCGTTGTTCCCCTATCACAGAATTTTTTTTTTGTTTATCCTGTAAAATTTCATTTCTGGTTCTAATCCATTTGCCATTCTCATATATTTTAATTAATTCCTAAATTCCAGTGCGAACATTTTTCACAATTTTCACATATAAAAGAATAAATATATTGGACATATTTAACATGCTCGAAGAACTCCTTATTATATTTTCGTGATTTAAAAAAAAAAGACGCTTCCGCGCAGAAAAACTTTTCTCTCAGTGTTATCAAATTTTCAATTTAGAGTTCTTATGAACATCTGCTTTCATAATTTATTTGAAATTTGATCGTCTTAAAGTTGAAAACTATCGTAGAAAACTTTTTTTTCATCCCCTAAAATTTTATTGTTGGCCCTTATCTATTTGCCATTCTCATACCTTCATAATGAAATCTATTATTGCATTCGATTTATATTTGAGGTAGTAAATACAAACATATGTTCAAAATTCTAATGCCTTTATTGGTGAACTAAGTCTAAATCACTTGAGGAAGCACTAAGAAGTAAGAAGCTTAAATTTGGGACATGTCCCCAGGAACGGGTGCGCAGGTATACCTGTGGATTTAGTACCCATTGTGGCGCACTCGTAATTACAAAAATTGACATACTGTGGACAACTTTTGTTAGTTTCAGAAAATTTAATTATGTTTATCATTTTAAATTGAATTTTAATAAAAAATTTGAAGACTTACAAAAGATTTGAATTTTGAATTAAAAAATTGTAACACTTACGAAAGTTCTAATCCGACCCCCCCCCCCCCCCCGCGGGATAATTATATTGAAAAGTCCTATACCACTTCTTGATCAAACCAAAACCCAAAAGCTACATTACTTTGTAGGTTTTGATTATGATAAAGTAAAGAATATTATTTCCTAACTTTTCAGATCTACTTCCTTTTTTAAGATCTTCAGAAACTATTCAGAAATGATTTCCAGTAGGTTAGAGTGAGAAAAAAATTGTTTATAATGTTGTAAACAAATTAATGCTCAGTTGTTTAAAATTCATTGTTCAATGTATAAAGTATGAGAGAAAAATAATGCCTGATTGCGATTAGTTAAATAATCAACAGTTTTTGTTAGTTTGAAAAAAAAATGACGACAAGAAGTCATTGGCAAGACATATTTTCGTTCATTCTTGACATTTCATTAAAAACAAATTTGAGCCTATTCATTGTGACATACGAAAACTGCATTTGTTTCTAAAAATTGTTCAAATAATTGTCAACCAGTAGCTGCTCTTGCAATATTCATAAGCAAATTCATATTTTAACATTATTCCACGAATAGGCCTAATTTTCCTGCGGAACTAACTGAAAATGTATTTGCCAGTGACTACTTTTTGTAATTTTGTTTAAATTGATCAAAAATAATAATTATTTGGTCAATTTTTATAAATAAATGTACAGTTCAATTTTTTTATTTAAAGCTACATAAGTTTAATAAGATTGTCTTATTTAATAAGATTTATAATCATATAACTTTAACTCAGATTTGAGGTTGAATTAAACGAACAAAATTCAGACATACGTATTTTATCTGAATTTCAGTTTAACCTGAATTTGATTTCAATTCTGAATTGGAGATCAGTTCTGTATTTGAATTGTAACATTTTTAAGTATTCTCTTTTACTATGTGAGTTCTCAAACAACTCTTATACAAATTAAAAGACTTCTCTTTTCCTATTGCGTTAATTTTACTCTAAGCACGAGGTAGGCCACCATTAACTTTAGCGGGTAATTATTTCGGGTGGTTTTCATTGTATATTTATCATTTATATTGTACGATGGTCAAATTCGCCCCGGCTACCTGTGTACGGTTCCCCTTCACTCAGCCGAACTACTGCCACCGAGCCTGGTCAGCAGGAGTCCTTTGCATCTAATGAGGACTCAAAGGCGGAATATAACATTTTTTGAATTGTGCACTTGGTAATTTACAAATATAATATTCAAAATCTGTGAATTATAACGATTCCAACGATATGTTATTTGACTTGAAAGTTGGAAAAAGTTTGAAAATAAAAGTTGGTTTTGCAACGTGTCGTTTTTCAAATTTAGCTTCAGGAATTTTGAACAGGGGCCAAAACAGAAAACTGCATTTGCTGAAGTGTTAGAAAAATTTTTCAACTGAATTCGTCAAATTTTGAAAATAATTATTCTTCTGCTTAAAAATAATATGTTTAATATTACAGGCTCTACCCAAAAAGATTAATTCTTAACAAAATACATGAACGTTATTTAAAATACACGAACATTCACAAAAATATATGAAACTAAAGAATTTTCAACCTAATAGTTAATTTTTCAACCTAATAGTCAAATTTTCAACCGAATAAATTAATTTTCAACCAAAAAGAGTAGTTAGTCACCAAGAAGATTAATGTTTTACCACAGAAAACCAATTTTCAACAAAATACAGGAATTCTCCACCAAACATGGAATAGTTAGATTTTTGGTTAAAAAAATTAATTTTCAACCAAAAAAACATAATTTTCATTGAAGACTGAAAACATTCTTACTCACTTATTAAGTTGGAAACAATTCGAGTAAGTTTAAGATATATTTAGAAGTTTTTGAAAATTTTTTAAATAATTTAGAACTGGAAAGATTTCAAAATATTTAAAACAAAATGTAGATTCTTAAAGCATTCGAAACAACACTTAGAAACTTTCTGAGCATTTTAAAAGGTTTCAAAAGAATTGAAAATTGGTATCAAAATTCATAGAAAAACTAAACATAATTCTTTTTTGGGACACTGGACGAGCAAAATTATTAAAGGAAAATGTTGAGAAATGCGATTGTTTGAGAAATGAAACAAATTTATGATGCTTGTTAATAGGTTTCAAAATTAGACTAGGAATGAGACTATTCATACTTGCACATTACTTTTGCACTGGGCGTGTCAAATTATTAAAAGATAATTTTGAGAATTGTAATTGCTTGGGGCGATGGTCAATTCCGTCCTGGGTACCTGCGAACGGTTCCCCCACTGCACGGCTTCCTCCTACTCAGCCGAACTGCTGCCGTCGATCCTGGTCAGCGGGAGTCCTTTGTACGTAATGAGGACTAAAATGCGGAATATAACATTTTTTCAATTTAGCACTTGGTAATTGATAAATATAATATTCGAAATCTGCTAATTATAACGATTCCAACGATATGTTATTTGGATTAAAAAATTGAAAATTAAAGAAGAAATGTTCAAGTTTATGTGAAATTTTATGAACAAATTTTGAAGTATTTTTATCAAATCCACTGCAGTAGCTTTAATTTATTGGCTGGCTGAAATTTGGCCATATTTGAAAAACTTATTAACTAACATCATACATTTAGTTTATTTCTCAAACAATCGCATTACTCAAAATTATTCCTAAATAATTTTGCACTCCCAGTCCAAAAGAATCAATAGTGTCATCCCTAGCTCAATTTGGAAACTCATTAACAAACATCATACATTTTTCTACTGCTTAAACAATTTCTTTATGAAAGTTAATTAAAAATACTATCTAACACATAAAAAGCATAATATGGAGACACAATCTAAAAAATGTTTTTAAAATCTATCTTTAGAAATTTTGAACAGAGACCAAAACGGAAAATTGCATTTGCTTAAGTGTCGAAAAAAAGTTGAAAACTGAATTCGGCAAATTTTGAAAATAATTATGCTTCCTTTGAAAAATAATACGTTTGTTGTTACTGTCTCCAGACGTTTTACGTTTCACTACTGGCACTTCTGTTTTCTTTTTATTACCGCAAGCCTCAACCAAAACAGACTAATTTTCAAACAAAAAAAAAGGAATTTTTATACAAAGAGTTGCATTTTTAACCAAGAAAGATTTTTCAGTCGATAAAGAAAAAAAGTCTCACCCAAAATGTTTAATAATTCAACGTCGAAGAATCAATCAAAAAATCTATAAATTTTCTAAATTATATAATTCCAGGCAATTTTAAGCTAGAAACATTAATTTATACAACGAAATTTTGTTATTTATTATCTTTAAACTTGAATTTTTCCTACAATTTTTTGAAAATCCGGCAAAATAAAAAAAATTGCTAAAACCTTCTAGATTCTATTTTGAGATAAATTTTTTGTTTTCAAATTCACTTTTAGTTTTCCTAGGAATTTTAATACAAATTTTTTATTTTTTTTAACCCTTTCAAAATTCTTTGAAAGCTTTCAAATGTTGTGTGTTTTAAAATCTTTTCACGTTTTAAATTATTTGGGAATCATTTCAAAACTTCTAGATATATATTTCAACCTAACTCGATTATTTTCCAAATTAATAATTGTTCAATTGTTATTTATTATTCACCAATTTTTTTATCTTTTTAAATATTCTCTTAAAATTAATGTAAAAAAATAAAAGATCATTTTAAATTTTTCCAGCAAAGTTAAGAAATTTTTTTATTTTCTCAAAACCTTTAAAGAACCGAAAAAAGCGTCAAAATTTTGTTTCGAAATCTTCAATAATTTAAATTTATTTTTTTATTTTTCGAAATCTTTTCCAGTTTTAAATTAAGTTTAGATCTTCTCTAAACTTCTAAATATATTTTAAACTTACTTGAATTTTTTCCAAATTAATAATTCACTAAACACTTTTCCAGTTTTTAATGAAAAGCACTTTTTTTGTTGAAAATTAATTATTTTTGACCGAAAATTCAACTATTCCAGGTTTGGTTGAAAATTCATTTCTTTTGTTGAAAATTCCTTAATTTTAAATAGTTTTTTGATAATTCGCGAATTTTTTTACAAAATAAACTTTTTGTGTAGAAAATCAATCTTTTCACTTGAAAATTTGTTTGTTTGTTAAAAATACATTTTTGTGGTCGAAGACTCATTATTTTGGTTAAAAATTCATTTCTTTGGTTGAAATTTGTACCTTTCTGTTAAAAATTCGTTTTTATTTAGTTAAAAATAAATTTTTCAACTGCAAATGTAACTATTCAATTTTTGCTTGATAATTTATATTTTTCAGTTGAAAATTCAATTATTTTGGTAGAAAACTAATCTTTTTTGTTCAAAATTCATATCTTTGGGTTGAAAACTAAACTTTTTTGCCAGAAATTCGCATTTTTGGATTGAAAATTTAACTTTTTGGCTGAGATTTTTTTTCTTTATTGACTGCAAAGTCTTTCTTGGTTAAAAATTCAACTCCTTTTTTGAAAATTCCCTTTGTTACATTTTTTTCGACACCTAAGCAAATACAATTTAGTGTTTTGATAATGTTCAAAATTTCTAAAATTAGATTTTAAAAACGACACTTTTGAGATTGACTCCACGAAAATCCTTTATATTCTACTTTTTATGTGTTAAAATAGTATTTTTAATTAACTTTCGTGAACAAATTAGTTAAACAGGAAAAAAAAGTATGATGTTTGTTAATGAGTTTCCAAATTGATCTAGAGATGACCTAGCACCTCCACTTCCTAAAATCACAAAATAATAAAAATGAAATTCCACCAGAATTTTTGGCTTTTCTTGGGCTCTTGAAATTCGCAAAAATTTTTTTTCCAAAAACAACCCTTAAGCTCCAAAATCAACCCTCTTCAAAAAATTTGAATTTTTCGCGAATTTAATCCCGGCGTATTTTTGGGCTTTTTTTGGGCTCCTCAAAAATACCAACTCCGATTTTTGGGCTCCAACCCTTAAAGTCAAAATCAACCCCCTTGATACGACGCAGATATGACTTTGTCAAATAATAATCTTTTTTGCAATTTCAAAGTATGAATAGAGTCTCTGATTTTTGGGCTTCTCAAAAATACCAACCCCGATTTTCGGGCTCCAACCCTTAACGTTCGAAAGCAACCCCTTGACACCAAGCAGATATGAATTTGTCAAAAAATAATCTTT
>CAKNYM010051661.1:207547-218518 GCA_932195095.1 Andricus curvator | reverse complement strand
CTTTTTTAGTTGAAAATTTAACTCTCTGATTGAAAATTTAACTCGTTTTTTGAAAATTCAACTTGCAGCCAACTAGTGGAATTTTCAAAAAACGAGTTAAATTTTCAATCAGAGAATTAAATTATCAACTAAAAAAGATCAAATTTAACCAAAAATGGAACAGTTAGATTATCAGTTTAAAATTTTCTACCAAATAGACTTTCAATTAAGTAAATAAATCTTCAAACAAAAAGAAGAATTTTGATCCAAGAAGATGAATTTTTTATCAAAAAGTCGAATTTTTAACAGAATACTGCATTTTCAATGAAATAGTTGAATTTTCTACCAAGTAGTTGAATTTTCAAACAGAAATAATTATTTTTAACCAATAAAATTAATTTTTGCCAAATAAAGTCGAATTTTCAACAAAATACATCAAATTTCAACTAAATAGTTGAAGTTTCAACTAAAAAAAATATGGCAAAAAATTATTTTTTACACAGCAGAATTTCAACCAAATCCTTGAATTTTCAACTAAAATGAATAATATTCAACCAAAAATAGAATAGTTGAATTTTCAGTTTAAAAAATTGATTTCAAACCAAAAGAAAAACGAATTTTCAACAAAATAGTTAAATACAGTAATATGAAGCTACTTTTACAAATGAAGAATCATATTTACTCAATTTTATAACACATAAAATTTCAGTCAAATAGTTGAATTGTCAACTAAAAAAAATTGTTTTTTGTAAATTTAGAAAAAATGGTGTCATTTATATTTAATTTACTGAAATTTTCTCACTACAATTAAAAGTTAATTTTCAACAAAAGAATTCAAATTTCAAAGAAGTTGTTGAATTTTCAAATAAAAATATTAATTTAATTTAAAAAAATAAATCAAACAAAATAGTTAAATTTTAAGTAAAGAAGTGAATGTTGAACAAAAAATGAATTTTTGACGAAATGGTTAAGTTTTCAAAGAAAATTAATTATTTACAGCCAAATAGTTGAATTTTTAAGCTAAAAGGGCGAATTTTTTAGAAGACGTATTCTTGATTCAAAAGGGCGAGTTTTTTTTATCCAAAAAGGCAAATGTACAACAAAACATTTACATTTTTAACAAAATAATTAAATTTTCATCGTAATAATTAAATTTTTATAACAAAAAAATTGAATTTTCAACCAAAAAATGATTTCTCAACGAAAAATATAATAGTTGATATTTAAAGCAATACAGATTTTAATTTTAAATTGAAAATAGTTGGATTCAAACAAAAAATAAGAATATTCAACAAAATAGTTGAATCCATAACAATACCGAAAAATTTTTTAACAAAAACAGTTGAATTTTTTAAGCCAAAAAAACCCCAAGATTCTATTAATTCAGTTTTACTGAAAACTTAAATATTCAATTTTTTGTTGGCAATTTATCTTTTTTGATCGAAATTCAATCTCCTTGGTTGAAAATTCATCTGTTTCGTTAAAATGTAACTATTTCGTTAAAAACTTATTTTATTTTTTTGAAAATTAATTTTTTTTACTGATATTTTAACTATTCTGTTTTAAGTTCAAAACGTATCTATTTTAGGTGAAAATTCAACCATTTTGTTGACAATTCGTCTTTTTTGGTAGAAAAGTATTCTCATCAGTTGAAATTTCATCTTTTTGGATAAAAATTAATTTATTTGGTTGAAATTCTTTGGCTTGAATATTTTTTTTAACTGAAAATTTAAGACTAATTAAATAATTTTTGTTTAGAAATCTTCTTGATTGAAAATTCATCTGTTGGTTGAAAATTTAACTATTCTGTTGAAAATACGATTTTTTTGGTTGTAAATTTATTCGTCCAACTGAAAATAGTGAAAATTGAAGTATTCTTTTTTTGGTCGAAAATTTATCTTGTTTGGTTAAGAATTTATATTTTTTAGTTGAAACTTCACGTAGTTTCTTGAAAAGTCTTTTTTGGTAGCCAATTTATCTTTTGGGTTGAGAATTGAACTATTTTGTTAAGAATAATTCCTTTTTGGTTGAAGATTTATAATTTTAGTTAAAAATTTATTCCTTTGGTTGAAAATTTACCTAATTTGTTGAAAATTTGCTTATTTAGTTAAAAATGAATTCTTTTACCTGAAAATGTAACTATTCCATTTTAGCTTAAAATTTCTTTTTTTTTTTTTTACAAATTCATTTATTTGGTTCAAAACTCGTCTCTCTTTGGTTGAAAATTCCATCATTTTGGCAGAACATTCATATTTTTGGGTTAAGAATTCAAATTTTTTGTTAAAAATTCATATTTTCGGGTTGAAAACTCAACTCTTTTGCAGAAAATTCGTCTTTTTGGTTTGAAAATTGAACATTTTGGATGAGACTTTTTTTCATTAATGACTGAAAAATGTTTTTCAGTTGAAAACTCAACTGTTTTGCAACTGTTTCAAAGCGTTTAAAATATTTTATTTAGAAAGAAACCTTTATTTTGCATTATTATTGATCGACAAAGTGTAAGGTTGTTTTTAGATCTAAAAAAAAATTTAGAACGACCAGGGAAAATGAAAAATTGGTCACGGAAAAGTCAGCAAATTTCAAAATTTGGATTTCGTAGCAACCTTTAAATATTGGCCCAAAAATTGGGCAGTGGTGGGGGTTTCACAGTACGCTGGTGGTGGGGGACTACCTGCCCTAATGTAGCAGGTGCGAGGACGAGTCGTGGACTGCCCGCAAGATTTACAACCATGCTACTCGTGGATCGCCCGCAAGAACCTATTCGATTTAGCTCTGGTCAGCTTTGTGAATAGTTCTATTGACCTCTTCCTGTAGCAGGTGTGAGTACGAGTCGTGGATCGCCCGCAAGAACCTATTCGATTTAGCGCTGGTCAGCTTTATGAATAGTTCTATTTGTACGAGGCGTGGATCGTCTGCAAGAACCTATTCGATTTAGCGCTGGTCAGCTTTGTGAATAGTTATATTGGACGAGTCGTGGATCGCCCGCAAGAACGTATTCGATTTAGCGCTGGTCCGCTTTCTGAATAGTTCTATTGATCTCTTCCTGTAGCAGGTGTGAAGAGAGCCGTATATCGCCCGCAAGAACGTGTTCGATTTAGCGCTGGTCAGCGTTATGAATAGTTCTATTGGACGAGTCGTGGATCGCCCAAAAGAACCTATTCTATTTAGCACTGGTCAGCTGTATGAATAGTTCTATTAATTGAGTTCCCATTTAAGCGAAAAACGAGAAAAAGAGAAAAAAAGGATGTTTCTTTAAAATAGGAGGAAAAAAATTCTCTTAAAAAAAGGAAAAGAGGGGAATAGGGGAAGAGCGCGAAGCCTGTAGATATTTGAATCTTCCCACAGCGTAAATTACTATTCTCAATGATTTAATATAAATTATATAAAACATTTAGAAATTAAAAATTTAAAGACCTACTCTAGCAGAGTTTTCCTTATCTTATCCGGTTATAAGTGTATGTCGAAATTTAGAGGCTAAAGTTGTTTTTCATGCTCATTCTTAAAAAAATGCGTGTAATGTTTATACGATCTTTCATGTCATGAAATCTAACAGGAAAAATATCTCTTTTATAGTCAACACATCTAATTTGTATTTGTTAGTGATATACAGTTTTGTAATTTCATAAGAAATTAAGACGCAAATGTTTTACCATTGTTTATTGGCTGGTTGTCGTCCTCTGATTGATTACTTCAAGCAGGTATATAAGCTTATCTACAAAAACAGAAAATCAATTCTTACGAAAAAAATTATTTCGCTCCGTCTACGAATTAATTCTCGCTTTTATTAAGGAAGGAAACCGTAAAAAATGAAGTTCTCAATCCCTCTGTTGTCGCTGTTCACTGTTTGTGAGTATCGAAAATATAAAATTAAAATTATTGCTGAAAAAATCTATTATTTTTCCATTTCTTACATCTGCTTTGTTTGTCGAAGCCAAATAGACATAGACCGAAACCATTTAAATCAGCAGAAGTTTATACTATAATCCGCAGAATCTCTAAGCGTGCACTTGGCGCTGCACGAAAAGGGCGACCTCTGTCGGCTACTACGCAAGGCTCTAACAGCTGGCTCGTTCTAGAGTCGGTTGTGATTTAGTTGAAATAATTTTTTTTAGATCTTTTATTATTGAATGACGGCATTTAACGTAGTTTCCTGTCAACTCTTGCATTTCTGAAAGTTTGAGGCCGATATTTTATGTATAAAAAAAGTTCGAACGTTCAAAAAATTTCGAGGTTCAGAAAAAATATGTGATGATAGGCTCCCAGTTTTAATTTGTTCGGAAATAATTTTTAGTGAAGTTCCTACCCAAATGAAGTACTTTAACGTACTTTATTGTATTCTAATACATTTTCCAAAGTTTCAGCTCGATATTTTACTTCTTTTAAAAGTTCTCAGGTACAAAAAAAAATTCATTTAACTGATAAAGTGAGGTCGGCAATATAGGTATTTCGCTGTGTCACATGCCCTTAAGTGAATTATTTTTGGTCTTTTTCCAATATTATCAGGAATAATAAAAGATTGTTTAAACAATTATTTTTGTTAATTTCAATCAATTATTACTTCACTCTGATTGAAAAATGGACAAAAGCTGAAAAATTCAGGGGAAAGAACTGCAAATATCTAGTATTAATATAGAAGATAGCTATGGACAATAATAAATTGTTTAAACAATTATTTTTACTTTATTTAATTAAATATTGACTCACTCCAAGTTCAAACAATTATTTTTGTTAACATTCATGATTGATGAAAATTGAAAAATTTCTAATTAAAAAAATTGTACAAAAAGTTGACAATTTTTGAAAAAACCGGGACTTTTTATCTCCATTCAGAGAGAAAATTGCTAAAAACCATAATAAATTGTTTAAACAATTTATGTAAACATATAATTATCAGCATAACGTAGTATTTTATGCACTAGAAACAATTTGCATAAAAAACTGCAAAAAGTTGAGTTTCAACTTGATTCACCTCATATTGACAATTCTGAACACAATTTACAAAAACATCTTTTTTTCTTATGGGAAATACGTGTTAAACTTCATGGGGCTTGCGGAACCTCTAAATATCATTTTTTTTTAAATTTTCAAAATATATGAATTTCTAACAGAAAAATTAAACTTTCAACCAAATAAATGAATTCTTAACTAAATAAGAGAAATTTTGAAGCAAAAATGGAATCGTTACATTTTCAGTTGAGAAAAAATTAATTTTCAATAAAAGAAGTGAATTTTCAAAAAATTAGTTAAATTTTGAACCAAAAGAATCAATTTTTAACTAAAATTATGAATCTTCATCCAAAAAAATTTATTTTTGACAAAATAGTTGAATTATCAACCCAAAAGATGAGTTTTCTACCAAAAAACACAAATTTTCCAGAAAATACAAGAATTTTCAACTAAAAAAGATAAATTTTTAGCCAAAAATAGAATTGTCCAATTTTCACTATTTTAAGTCAAAAGAATGAATTTTCAACAAAATAGCTAAATTTTGAACAAAGAAAAAATCATTGTCGACAAAATAGTTCAATTATCTCTGTAAAAAAATTTAATTTTTAACGAAATAGTTAAATTTTCAACCAATAGATGAATTTTCATCCAAGAAGAATAAATTTCTATTTGAAAAAATTAGCTTTCCACAAAAGATGGAATAATTCAATTTTCAGTCACATAAGTGATAGTTTAACTTAAACTATGTATCTTCGGAAAAAAATGAATCTTCAACCGAATAATTGAACTTTCAACCCAAAAGATTAATTTTCTACCAAAAAAGACAAATTTTCAATAAAATACATGAATTGCCAACTAAAAAAGTTCTATTCAAAGAGATGAAATTTCAACTAATGAGACTACTTTTCTACCAAAAAATACGAATTTTCAACAAAAAAGTTGAATTTTTACCTAAAACAGATTCTTTTTCAACTTAAAACAGAATAGTTAAATTTTTAGTAAAAAAAAAAAATAATTTTCAACCAAATAAAATAAGTTTTTGTAGAAATAGTTAAATTTCAACGAAACAGATGAACTTTCAATCAAGGAGATTGAATTTCTATCGAAAAAGAAATTTCCGATAAAAAATTGAATAGTTACATTTTCAGTAAAACTGAATTTATAGAACCATCGTGGTGAAAAATTGATCGATTTTAGTTTAATGTTCAACAATTTGGTTGAAAATTAATTTTTTTCTTGAAAATTCAATTGTTTTCAGTGACAAATATTTGATATGAGATTCTTGTACTGTTGAGGTCAGTCTGTTGGTTGAGACTGATTCAAAAGTTATTAAATTAAATGGGAGAGGGAAACTAATTTACAAACGGAAAAAAGCAAAGTGAATTCAAAATCAAAGTGGAAGGTTTATATGCTAATACTAGTTACATTGGAAGGTCGCGTCTTACTATAGCCGTGTAGGTATTGGGGTTTTTGAGTTTGACAGGTAACTGGGGGGGGGGGGGTATCGCGTACCTTGGATTCGAGAAAATGCTACTGGGGGCAGCGAGTGTGGTGGGTGGCCCAGTTGTCGGGACGTTGATGGAGACGATGTGACAGTCGGGAGGAATCCAGGGAGATCCAGGGGGGGTGGGGTCTTGGTTTGGCTCTTCTTCACTCGGGCAAGGGTTGGAGCGGAGAAACTAGGGAGATGTGGCTTGGGCCGAAGCCCGGGCAGATCTGACTTCTTGGTCTAGCGGACCGTACTTTTATGGGCTTCGCTTCAGCGGCGGCGCACCACTCGCGACACAGGCGAGTGGGGGTTCACTAGCGAGGATCGTTTCGTCGATGTCGCTGGGAGGGGGCTTCGCGCAATTGGTTCGCTCTCGCTACGTCGAAGTCTACAAGCGTCGGACGAACAGCGTACCGCGCTTGCGCTGAGAGTTGCCACAAAGACTAACACTTTTTCGGGGCTGCGCGACACGGAATTTTAAGTATTCTGACAGCTGAGGTTAGAATGCCTTGTCAACGAAAGAAAGAAGAATTTTGGATGTTAACTGAGTATAATTTATAATTATAATTTATAATTATAAATATACTCAGCGGACATCACTGTTCAACTGTAAGAAGTAAAAACTCATTAAAAATGTAAATTACTGAAATTCTTTGGATTTAAGTTTTAGCATAGAGGCAACGATTTTATCACTCATGGCTGAATTTTATAATTGATAGGTTATTCTGGCAACATTCCGACTAAACTCCCTAAAGCCATAGAAGTAGTGGAACCTATGAACGATGCTCTTACCTCAAAACAGTACAAATCAATTTGCCACATCCCAGATAAATGTAATGAGATGCTTGAATTACATGCATATTATCTCAATGAGTACTTAGATCCTGAAGACAAAAAAAGATTTGAGAAATCGAAACGGTGCCCAGAAGACAAAAAAATTAAGTCATTATCGAAAAAATTGGTAGAAAAAAGCTGCGATTTGAAAGCAGATCAATCAAAAATTGCAGAAGAAGTTGAGAAAAAGATTTGCAGCGCAATTTCCACGACGTGAGTTTACTGTATATTCCATTTTTATCTATGAAATCCAAAAATTTGGATATTTTAGTTTAAAATGTTTACAGTTTATTTCTTAAAAATGATTCTATTTTTTTCTAGCCTTAATGCTTGGCGTGATGGTTTCGAAGCGTATTTTGTAATGGATCCTGCTGGATAACTTGATTAAACTGGCCTGTCGATAACTTGCGTTCAGGAGTTTTTTCTGCAGTTTTTCACTCCTCTGACCAAATTTTCAGGCGAATGCGAGCGCTTCAAATAAAAATCCGGCTGCAGACGGTAGGGGATTTCAGAGACTGAAGTCCTTTATAACTTAACTTTTGAAATGTATCTAGAATAATTTTAAACTTCAAAAACTTTAACGATACGAGTAAAAATTTAAATAATTTAAAAATAAAAAAAGATTAGAATTTATGTGTATGTTTCATTTCAGTAACTCCATATTGAGCATTTTAGCAAATAGCTTAAATATTAGCCTATTGGATCAATATTTTAACCAAAAAGAATTACCTTTCAACCAAAAATAGTTGAATTTGAAACAAAAGAGTTAAACTTTCAATCAAATGATTGAATTTAAAAGCAGAAGAATAATGTTTCAACAAAGAAGTTCGACTTTCAACCAAGTTGTTGACTTTTCAAACAAAAATATTCATTTTCTACTGAGAAAATTAATTTTTCGATCGAATAAAGGCGAATTTTTAAGAACACATATAAAATTTCAGCCAAATTGTTAAAATGTCAACTGCAAAAAATTTTATTTTTGTGAATTAAAAAAAATTGTGTCATTTATATTTAATTTACTGAAAGATTTTTGCCATAATTAAAAGGAACTTCTGTAAATCCTTTTACAACATTCTCAAATACAAGAAAAAAAAATATATATATATAATTCTAAAAATTCTAAAAAAATTCTATAAAAAAATATATCCTGTCATTTTCCTGGAAAATGAGCCGCATTTACCGTTAAAAAATAAATAAATTATTTCTCCCTACTGGAAGGCCACATAATTACATATCATTTTATCCAAAGCAGAAACTTCCTGAAATAAATAAATGTTTAACTCTACTGAATCATAGAAGATTTTCTGTATGATTAATCATTTCAAAAAATCAAATATATATAAATGTATATAATATGTAAAAAATAATTGAATTTTTAAATGGTCAAATTTTTAAATAAAGAAGATTGAACTTCAACTAATTTTGAAAAAAAAAAAATTTTTTTGATGAAATAATGAAATTTCCATCAAAATAGTTGAATTTTCATTTTAATAATTAAAAAAAAAAATGAAAAACAGTCGAATTTAACCAAAAATATGAATTCTCAAAAAAATGTAATAGTTGATATTTCAACCAAAACAGATTTTAATTTTAGATCAAAAACAGTTGAATTCAACTAAAAAAAGATGAATTTTCAACAAAATAGTTGAATCCTCAGGCAGATTCATTTTTATTCAAACAGTTGCATTTATAATAAACAAAATTTAAATTTCTACCAAAAGAGCTACAGTTTTTAAACAAAAGGGCATGAACAAAATTAATTTTTAACCAAATAGTTGAATCTTAAACAAAAATCAATGTTCAACCAAAAATGGAATAGTTAAATTTGCAATTAAAAAATTGACTTTTAAGCCAAAAAAAAGTTGAATTCAGAAAAAAAATGTGTGAACAAAATAGTTGAATGCTCAAGCGAAACAGACACAAAGGGGAATAATTGTCAACCAAAGAGATACATTTTCAACTAAAATGATGAATCTTTATTAAAAAAGTTAATTTTCAACAAAATAATTGAAATTTCAAACAAGTTGTTGAATTTTCAAATAAGAATATTAATTTAATTTTTAAAAATAAATCAACCGGAACAATTCAGTTTTGAGTAAAAAAGTGAATTTTTCACAAAAAATGAATTTTTGACGAAACAGTTAAATTTTTAACAAAATAATTAAATTTTTATCGTGATAGTTACATTTTTGTAACAAAAAAATTGAATTTTCAACCAAAAAATGATTTCTCAACAAAAAATTTAATAGTTGATATTAAAACCAATAAAAATTTCAATTTTAAATACAAAAATAGTTGAATTCAAACAAAAAATAAGAAAATGCAACAAAATAGTTGAATACATAATACCGAAAATTTTTTTAACAAAAACAGTTGAATTTTTTCAGCCAAAAAAACAAATGTTCTCGAAAACAGTTAAATTTTCAACAGAAAAAATAATATTCAACCAAATGGATGAACTTCAAACTAAAATCAATCAATTTTTAACCACAACGGTTCTATTAATTTAGTTTTACTGATTAGTGATTCCATTTTTTGTGGAAAACTAATGTTTGTTTAGAAATTTAATCTTCTTCATTGAAAATCCATCTGTTGGTTGAAAATTCAACTATTCTGTTGAAAATACGTGTTTTTTGTTGTTGTGAGTTTATTTGTCTAACTGAAAATAGTGAAAATTGAATTATTCTGTTTTTGGTTAAAAATTTATCTTGTTTGGTTGAGAATGTATCTTTTTTAGTTGAAACTTCATTTGTTTTCTTGCAAAGTCTTTTTTGGCAGCAAATTCATCTTTTGAGCTGAAAATTGAACTATTTTGTTAAAAATAATTTCCTTTTGGTTGAAGATTTATAATTCTAGTGAAAAATGCATTCCTTTGGTTGAAAATTTAACCAATTTGTTGAAAATTCGCTTATTTAGTTAAAAATTAATTCTTTTACCTGAAAATATAACTATTCCATTTCAGCTTAACGTTTCTGTTTTTTGTTTACAAATTCGTTTATTTTGTTGAAAACTCGTCTCTCTTGGGTGGAAAATTCCATTCCACTGTTTTGCAGGAAACTCCTCTTTTTGGTTTGAAAATTAATATGTTTTATTTGAGGATTCAACTGAATTGTTGAAAATTCGTATTTTTTGTCTGACTCAACTGTTCTTGGTTAGAAAATTTGTTGTTATTGTGAATAAAAACTATTAATTCTCTTCGTTGAGAATTCATTGCTGTGGATCGAAGATTCATCACTTTGGTAGGAAATTTATCTATTTTCTTCAAAAATCCGTTTTTCTTAGTTGAAAGTGTTCAAAATGTTTAAAATATTTTATTTAGAAACAAACATTTCTTTTGCATTATTATTGATCGACAAGATATAAGGCTGTTTTTAAATCTAAGAAAAATTTAGAACGACCAGGAAAAATGAAAAATTGGTCACGGAAAAGTCAGGAAATTTGGATTTTGTAGCAGCCTTTGGCGCAAGAAGTGGACAGTGGCGGGAGTTTCACAGTGCACTGGTGGTGGGGGACTATCTGCCGTAATGTAGCAGGTGTGAGGACGAGTCGTGGACTGCCCGTTCTTGCTCTACTAATAGTCTACTACTCTAATCCTAATGATGGCGGGGGACTGTCTGCCGTCACCACGAAGGTCCACAAGGGCCAGACCGTGCGTACGATCTCTTCCTGTAGCAGGTGTGAGGACGAGTCGTGGATCGCCCGCAAGAACCTATTCGATTTAG
>CAKNYM010051661.1:158727-182140 GCA_932195095.1 Andricus curvator | reverse complement strand
ATATATATATCAACCTAGAAACACTACCCGAATCGGGTAGTGTCACGCCTACCCTGAAAGGGAAATGGCTTAATGGTATACATATGAAAAAGCCCTTTTATAACAAAAAAAATTGTAATGTTATTTTACTCACCGATAAATAGTTCAACACTTCATAAAAGTTTGAAATTTTGAAATAATGTTGTATTGGTATTTTATTGTTATAAAAAATAGTGACTTGCATGGTATCATAAAAAATACCCAATAAATAACATGTAACTTGAAGGAAATTCTAGCTATAGTTAGTTGAGGCTCAACGTTTATAGTTGGATATACCCCAATTCAGAAAAACATACCTCTTATTTATATTTCACTTCATTTCCAGTATTTAAAAAAACACACGTTTATAGTTTACCATACCCCAATTCGGTAAAATCTACCTCTCATTTATAAATTACTACATTTCTAGTATAAAAAAAAACTCGTTTACAGTTGGCTTTTTTCAAAAATCAATTTTTATTTTTCACTTTTTGAATTTTAAATATTCTTTCTGTTAAAAACACTAAGTGAAAAAATAATTTTAAATTAGGTTCTAAAACGAGAACCATATAATCTACATAGGTTTTTGTATAAATACATGAAAAAGCCCTTTCAATCAAAAAAAAATTATTGAAACGTTATTTTACTCACCGGTAAATCGTTCATCACTTCATAGCAGTTGGGAATTTTGGAAAAATGTATTGGTTTTTTTTTGTTATGAAACATGGTTACTTGTATGGTATCAACAAAAAAAAAACCCCAATAAATACCATCTAACTTGAAAGAAATTCTAGTTATAGTTGGTTGAGGCTCAATTTTTATAGTAGGCCATACCCTAATTCAGAAAACCATACCTCTTATTTATATTTCACGTCATTTCCAGTATTTAAAAAAGACCACTCATTCATAGTTGACCATACGCCAATTTGTAAAAAATTACCTCGCATCAATATTTGACCCCATTTCCAGTATTCAAAAAAATCACCCTTTATAGTTGATCGTATCCCTATTCGGAAAAATATATCTCTCATTTATATTTTACGCCATTTCCCATATTTAAAAAAGACCACTCGCTCATAGTTGGCCACATCCCAATTTGTAAAAAGCTACCTCTCATTTATATTTTAACCCATTTCTAGTAAAAAAACACCTATTCATAGTTGAACATACCCAAATTCGGAAAAATGTAGCTCTCATTTATATTTGATCCTATTTCTAGCATTTGAAAAATCCACCCGTTTATATTTGGACCTACCCAAATTCGGAGAAAATCTAGCTCTTATTTATATTCGATCCCATTTGCAGGATTTGAAAAAAAAACACCCGTTTATAGTTGGCATACCCCAATTCGGAAAATTTTTGATTACTCAGGAGTTAATGTATAGAATTCGTGAAAATAAAAACAAGAATCCAACGACAAAATTTGGACAACCACCATAAAATGATCCTATTGTAATTGAAAAAAAAAAAATAATAATAATAATTTCTTTGGACAAAAATAAAAAAGAGGAAAGAAAAATGAGAAGGCAAGCAACCAAATCCCCTTCCTTCTCTTTTTTTATTTCTTTCGTCTTTCTAATTTTTATTATTATCAAATCACAATTTAAAAACTTATATTATATTATATCTTATATTTCACGCCATTTCCAGTATTTAAAAAAACCAACCGTTTATAATTAAGCATACCCCAATTCGGAAAAATCTACCCCTAATTTATATATGACCATTTGAACCCAGTTCCAGTAAAAAAAACACCTGTTCATAGTTGAACATACCCCAATTCGGAAAAATCTAGCACTCATAAAAAAAGACCACTCATTCATAGTTGGCCACACCCCAATTTGTGAAAAACTACCTCTCATTTATATTTGAACCCATTTCCAGTAAAAAAAAAACATTTATATGAATAATAATTAATAATTTCTCTTAAATTTTCAACTAAAAAAGATGAATTTTCAACCAAAAATGGAACAGGTAAATTTTCAGTTGAAAAATTAATTTTCAATTAAAAATTCAACCAAAAGAAACAAATCCCCTTCCTTCTCTTTTTTTTTATTTCTTTCGTCTTGTTTATTTTTATTATTATCAAATCACAATTTGATAATAATAAAAATATAAAGAAGAAAGAAATTAAAGAAAGAGAAGGAAGGGTATTTGGTTGGTTGCCTCCTCATTTTTCTTTTCTCTTTTTTATTTTTGTCCAAAGAATTTTGTTTTGAAGGGAAAGTTTTTTTTTTAATTACAATATGAACATTTTATGGTGGTTGTCCAAATTCGGTCGTTGGATTTTTTTTTATTTTCAAGAATTCTATACATTAACTTGCGTATTGGACGTTAAATAGGATTTTGAATTTCATTTTAATCTAATTTAAAATTCTTAAATTTTTACTCAACTTTTCTTTGTAGGTTGAGGCTCAAAGGAGTGATAAAGAAAGTAATAAGAAAGTGATAAGAATGATTTAGTGCATAATTTATATTTTATGGAAATATAAAGTGAGATTCTAAAATCGTTCGGCTGACCTGCTCTTTGTTAATGAAGATTTACTATCGGATCAATTATTCCAAACCTCCGGGTGAAATAGTATCTACGCTAGAGCCCGTTCCAGTTTCTGATTGCGACACTGCGCTTTGAACAGTATCTAAACGACCGCATGATGCCGCATTGACTTGCTAGCTTGCAAGACAGTAATAACGTTGTAAATTGTTGTTGCATTTTTTTAATATTTTTTTTACCGTTTATAGTTTAACATACCCAGATTCGGAAAAATCTAGGTCTCATTTATATTCGAACCCAATTCCAGTATAAAAAACACCCATTTATAGTTGAACATACCCCAATTCGGAAAAAGCTACAAATTAGTTGGCCATATGCCAATTTGTAAAAAAACTACCTCTCATTTATATTTGAAACCATTTCCAGTATTTAAAAAAAAATACCACCATTTTATAGTTGAACATACCCAGATCCGGAAAAATCTAGGTCTCATTTATATTTGAACCCATTTCCAGTATTTGAAAAAAAAACACCCGTTTATAGTTGAACATACCCCAATTCGGAAAAATTTACCTCTCATTTATATTTGACCACATTTCTAGTATTTAAAAAATCACCCGTTTATAGTTGACCATACCCCAATTCGGAAAAATCTAACTTATTTATATTTCACGCCATTTCCTGTATTTAAAAAAGACCACTCGTATCTGACTCGTATCTAGACCACAGTATCTAAACGACCGCATGATGCCGCATTGACTTGCTAGCTTGCAAGACAGTAATAACGTTGTAAATTGTTGTTGCATTTTTTATATATTTTTTTTACCCTTTATAGTTTAACATACCCAGATTCGGAAAAATCTAGGTCTCATTTATATTCGAACCCAATTCCAGTATAAAAACACACGTTTATAGTTGAACATACCCCAATTCGGAAAAGCTACAAATTAGTTGGCCATATGCCAATTTGTAAAAAAACTACCTCTCATTTATATTTGAACCCATTTCCAGTATTTAAAACAAAATACCACCAGTTTATAGTTGAACAAACCCAGATCCGGAAAAATCTAGATCTCATTTATATTTGAACCCATTTCGAGTATTTAAAAAAACACCCGTTTATAGTTGAACATACCCCAATTCGGAAAAATCTACCTCTTATTTATATTTGTCCACATTTCTAGTATTTCAAAAATCACCCGTTTATAGTTGATCATACCCCAATTCGGAAAAATCTACCTCTCACTTATATTTCACGCCATTTCCTGTATTTAAAAAAGACCACTCGTATCTAACTCGTATCTAGACCACAGTATCTAAACGACCGAAGGGTTACATATACATACCCAGATTCGGAAAAATCTAAGTCTCATTTATATTTGAACCCATTGCCAGTAAAAAAAACACCCGTTTATAGTTGAACATACCCCAATTCGGAAAAATCTACCTCTCATTTATATTTGACCACATTTCTAGTATTTAAAAAATCACCCGTTTGTAGTTGACCATACCCCAATTCAGAAAAATCTAACTCTTATTTATATTTGAATGTATTGTAAATTGTTGTTGCATTTTTTATTTTTTTTTTTACGAAAGAAGCTTTCATTATTTTAAAGAGTGGTTCAAAAATGCATTGAAATTTTTGTTTGGCATTTGCATTCTCTCATGCCCAAAATTTATTAGAAAAAAAAATAAACACGTGACCGAAACCATTTCAAATTAGTCGGACACATAGTGGGAGAAAAGCACCTTTTTTGGACTAAATTCGCCCGACATTATAATTCTTAAGGAATGTTGACGTTTTTTTTTCGAAATGAAATTTTGACCACATAGCCGAATTTTTAACCGACAAAGATTTTTTATTTCAACGAAGATTTATTTTCTGAAAAAGACGAATTTTCAACAAAACACATGAATTTTCAACCAAATAGCTGAATTTCCAACTGAAAAAAAAAGTTTGCAACCGAAAATGGAACAATTTAATTTTGAGTTTTGAAAAAATAATTTTCAACAAAAGAAAATCAAATTATCAACCAGTTGAATTCAACGAAAAAAGACGAATTTTTGACAAAATAGTTGAATCCTCAACCAAAAAGTTAATTTACGACCAAAAAATCGAATTTTTAACCAAGAAAGATGAATTTTCAATTAAGATGTAATTTTGTACCAAAAAAGCCGAATTTTCAACAAAAAATATAAATTTACAACCAAAAAAGATCAATTTTCAACAAAAAATGGAAAAGTTACATTTTCCGTGATGAAAATTTGTTCTCAGCCAAAAAAAAAATTTTCAGCAAAATCGTTGAATTTTCAACCAAAGAGATGAATTTTCAACCAAAAAGATTATTTTTTAAACAAGAATATTATTTTTCTGAAAAAAAAATTAATTATCATGAAAATTGATTAATTTTCAACCAAATAGTTGAATTTTCAAATAAAAAAAAATTTGCAACCAAAAATGAAAGTTTAATTTTCAATTTAAAAAAAAAACTAATTTTCAACAGAAGCATAAATAAATTATTAACCAGTTGAATTCAACGAAAAAAGGAAAATTTTTAACAAAATAGTTGAATCCTCAACCAAATAGATGAATTCAGCAAACAAGGAAAATAAAAAATTTTCAACAAAAAAGATGAATTTTCAACGAAATAGTTGAATTCTCAACATATAAATGAAAATTTTTTTAACCAAAAATGGAATAGTTACATTTTTGGATATAAAAATTAATTTTAAACAAAACAAAATTTCCAACAGAATAGGTAGTTGAAACTTCAAATAGTTTAATTTTTAACCAAAAGGTTTAATTTTCTACTAAAGTAGTTTAATTTTCAACCAGAAATATAATTTTTCAACAAAAAAGTTGATTTTCAAGTAAATAGTTTAATTTTCTACCAAATTGTTACATTTTTAAGCCAAAAAGTTGAATTTTCTATGAAACAACTGAATCTTCAACCCCAAAATACGAATTTTCAACAAGAAATGGAATGTTTAACCAAAAAAAAAATGAATTTTCAACCAAGAAGTAATTTCCTACCAAAAAAGAGGAATTTTCAACAAAATATATGAATTTACAATCAGAAAAGATCAATTTTCAACCAAAAATGGAAAAGTTACATTTTCCGTGAAGAAAATTAATTCTCAACAAGATAAAAAAACAATTTTTAGCAAAATAGTTAAATTTTCAACCAAAGAGATGAATTTTCAACCAAAAATATTTTTTTCAACCAAGAAGATTAATTTTCTACAAAAAAATGAATTATCAAGAAAATACATTAATTTTCAAAAAAATAGTTCAATTTTTAATTAAAAAAGATAAATTTGCAACAAAAAATGGAATATTTTAATTTTCAATTTTAAAAAACAACTAATTTTCAACAGAAGAAAAATAGAATTATCAAACAGTTGAATTCAACAAAAAAGATGAATTTTCAACGAAATAGTTGAATTCTCAACATGTAAATGGAAATTTTTTAACCAAAAATGGAATAGTTACATTTTCGGATAAAAAAATTAATTTTTAACAAAAAAAAATTTCCAACAGAAACATTTTCCATGAAGAAAATAATTCTCAACCAGTTACTTAAATTTTCAACAAAAAAGATGAATTTTCAACCAGATACTTGAATTTTAAACCAAAAATGGAAAAGGTAAATTTTCAGTTAAAAAATTAATTTTCAATAAAAAATTAAACAAATTTTCCACAAAATAGTTACATTTCAAACTAAAGATATGAATCCTCAATCAAAAAAATTAATTGTTCACAAAGTAGTTCAACTTTCAACCATGATAGAAATAGCTGCATTTTCCACAAAATAACTAAAATAGTCGAATTTTTAACCAAAAGAGATGAATTCCGAACCAAAAATATAATAGTTGGGTTCTATTGATTCACTTCAAATTTAAGCGAAAAAATTGGGAAGTTTCTTAAAAACAGGAACAAAATAAGAATTCTTCAAAAAAACTGTCTAAAGAATTTTAATTTTAATTTATTGAAAAATGCAAAAAAAATTTCTTGAGACTTCAATCACAATATTTTGCACAATTTTCAATATTTTTCAATTATGCATGAATAAGTAACATTCGTCTCTAATTTTTTTTATCAGAAGCGATTATCTATTCGGAAATCAAGATTAGGAATCGTACCTCGAGATTGTTTCTTAAAAATATTAAAAGCAACTAAAGAATATATTTTATCGGCAGTTTTTAAACAGAAATAGTTTTAAACTAGTTTTAAAATATTTTTAACAAAATAGTTATAATTGACCATAAATTATGTAAAACATTAAAAAAGTTTTAACCTCTTCTAGCATAGTTTCCCCTGTGCTAAAATGTGCTAAAGATATATTATTTGAGGCCAAAATTTTTCAGTGTCACACTCATTTGCATTAAAATTTTTAAGCGCATTCAGCTTGAATTTTGCATATGCTCGACTGTCCAAATCTTGACAGAGTTAAAAAACGAGAAGCAACAAACGTTTCGTTTTTCGCTACGCTTCGTTTCTTTGGCGGCAGCGGATTTCGCCTTCGGTTTCATGCTTTAAATTAGGATGGACATCTTGATAAAGAATACCAAGTCAAAGTGGGATGAGAATTTTTTTAAACATTTTGCAACACAGAGTTTATTCGTAAAAAAATACCAGCTCTTTTACTCAAACAAAGCAGTGGAGTTGTTGCATGAATTTTTGCTGATATATTTTACTGCTTATCATTCTAAAAATTTTAGTACATTGAAAACATTTCTTGAAACATTTTTTGTTCACTCTACGGAATATCTTTAAAATCTTTAGATTAGATTTTAGATCAATTTTGGACAGAATTTAGCTACTGATGTTACAGATGATACTGATGATGTAGATATCCTTACTTGAGGCTATGGTATTCTTGATGCCTTTGTCAAAATCAGTTTATGGTTATAGGGAAAACCAGTACGAAGTGGATAGAAAAACTTTGAATATTGATGAATGATAAACTGGAGAAATTATTGCATGCCAAACTATAAGTTTTTTTTTTTTTAAAGGAGAATTGTAAAATGATTTATGCACTAACCACATTACAACTTTAGAAACCATAAAGTTTATAGTTCTTAAGGAATCTCTTCAGATGTTTAGATTTTAGATAGAAGACAACTATATCTGACAGATGATATTGGTATTGGATATTGAATATTGGTGATACTTAAGACTATGGTATTGATGACTGATGACTAATTTTGTCAAAATTAGTTTAAGCTTATAATGTAAAACAGTACGGAGTGAATAGAAAAACTTTTATATTGATGAATGATAAACTGGGAAAATTATTGCATACCAAATTAGGATTGTAACATTCATTTTACAGATAGCAATGCCATCACAGAATTTATATAAGCCATATTATATACTCTTTCAACACATTGCTCTTTTATTCCGTTCACTGATATCTGCTTTTATTTCACTCAAATGAATCTCTTTAGCATCTTTAGATGTTTAGATTTTATATAGAAGTCAACTTCTGATGTTAGAGAAGATATTGATACTGGATATGTAGAATATGGAATATTGAATATTTGTGATACTTAAGGCTATGGTATTAATGATAGATGACTGATGTTGTCAAAATTAATTCAAGCTTTTAGGGGAAACCAGTAAAAAGTGGATAAAAAATACTTTTATTATTGATGAATGATGAACTGGGGAAAATATTGTATACCAAATTATAACTGGAACATTCATTTTAAAGATAGCAATGCCATCAGAGGAATATTAGCCACTTATCCCATAGTACTCTTTTAACATGTTGCACTTTTATTTTGTTTAATGATATCTGCTTTTACTTCACTCGAAAAGGAATGTCTTCAGATGTTTAGCTTTTAGGTAGTAGTCGACTATCTTACAGATGATATTGGTATTGGATACAGAATATTGAATATTGGTAATACTTAAGGCTATGGTATTCATGACTGATGACTGATATTGTCAAAATCAATTATAGCTTATAGGGGAAACCAGTACGAAGTGGTTAGCAAAACTTTTAATATTGATTGATGATGAACAACTGGGAAAATTATTGCATGCCAAATTATAACTGAAACATTCATTTTAAAGATAGTAATATCATCAGAGGAATATTAGCCACTTATCCCATATTATATATTCTTTCAAAACTTTGTATTTTTATCCCGATTAGTGATATTTGCTTTTATTTCACTTAAATGAATGTCTTTCGCATCTTTAGATGTTTAGATTTTATATAGAAGTCAACTTCTGATGTTACAGAGGATATTGATATAGGATATAGAATATAGGTTATTGAATATTGGTGATACTTAAGGCTATGGTATTCATGACTGATGACTAATTTTGTCAAAATCAGTTTATGTTTATAGGAAAAACAAGTACGAAGTGGATAGAAAAACTTTTAATATTGTTGAAGGATGATCGGGGGGAATTATTGCATACCAAACTATGACTGGAACATTCATTTTACAGATAGCAATGCCATCACAGAAATTATATTATCCTTATTATATATTAGCCATATTATATACTCTTTGAACACGTTGCACTTTTATTCCGTTCAGTGATATATGCTTTTACTTCACTCGAAGGAATGTCTTCAGATGCTTACATTCTATATAGAAGTCAACTATCTTACAGATGATATTTGCATGGGATATGGATTATTGAAGGTGGGTGATACTTGAGGCTATGGTATTCATGATTGATCACTAATTTTGTCCAAATCAGTTTAAGATTATAGGGGAAACCAGTACGAAATGGATAGAAACATTTTTAATATTGATGAATTATGAACAACTAGGACAATTATTGCATACCAAATTACGATTTGAATATTCATTTAACAGTTAGCAATGCCATCACAGAAATTATATTAGCTTTACTCGAAGGATTGTCTTCAGATGTTCAGCTTTTATATAGAAGTCAACTATCTTACAGATGATATTGGTCTTGGATATAGGATATTGAATATTGTTGATACTTGAGGCTATGGTATTCATGACTGTTGACTGATATTGTCAAAATCAATTCAAGCTTATAGGGGAAACGAGTACGAAGTGGTTAGCAAAACTTTCAATATTGATGAAGGATGATTGGGGGAAATTATTGCATACCAAATTATGATTGGAACATTAATTTTACAGATAGCGATGCCATTACAGAAATTATACAATCCTTATTATATATTAGCCATATTATATACTCTTTAAACACGTTGCACTTTTGTTCCGTTCAGTGATATGTACTTTTACTTCACTCGAAGGAATGTCTTCAGATGCTTACATTTTATATAGAAGTCAACTATCTTAAAGATGATATTTGCATTGAATATGGATTATTGATTGTGGGTGATACTTCAGGCTATGGTATTCATGATTCATGATTAATGACTAATTTTGTCAAAATCAGTTTATGTTTATAGGAAAAACCAGTACGAAGTGGATAGAAAAACTTTTAATATTGATGAAGGCTGAACGGGGGAAATGATTGCATACCAAATTATGACTGGAATATTCATTATACAATTTAAGATTATAGGGGAAACCAGTACGAAATGGATAGAACAATTTTTAATATTGATGAATGATGAACAACTAGGAAAATTATTGCATACCAAATCACGATTGGAATATTCATTCGACAGTTAGCAATGCCATCACAGAAATTATATTAGCTTCACTCGAAGGATTGTCTCCAGATGTTCAGCTTTTAGAAATTAACTATCTTGCAGATGATATTGTTATTGGATATAGGATATTGAATATTGGTGATACTTAAGGCTATGGTATTCATGACTGTTGACTGATATTGCAAAAATCAATTCAAGCTTATAGGGGAAACCAGTACGAAGTGGTTAGCAAAACTTTTAATATTGATGGACGATAAAAAACTGGGAAAACTATTGCATACCAAATTATAACTGGCACATTCATTTCAAAGATAGCAATATCATCAGAGTAATATTAGCCACTTATCCCATATTATATACTCTTTCAAAACGTTGTACTTTTATTCCGTTTAGTGATATCTGCTTTTATTTCACTCAAATGAATGTCTTTAGAATCTTTAGATGTTTAGATTTTATATAGAAGTCAACTTCTGATGTTAGAGAAGATATTGATACTGGGTATGTAGAATATAGAATATTGAATATATGTGATACTTAAGGCTATGGTATTCATGATTGATGACTAATTTTGTCAAAATCAGTTTATGTTTATAGGAAAAACCAGTATGAAGTGGATAGAAAAACTTTTAATATTGATGAAGGATGAAATTATTGCATACCAAATTATGATTGGAACATTCATTTTACAGATAGCAATGCCATCACAGAAATTATATTATCCTTCTTATATCTACATTACATTAGATGATATCTACTATATACATTAGATGATAATGGTATTAGATATTAAATATTGAATATTGGTGATACTTAGATGTATGGTATTCATAATTTATGACTAATTTGCTCAAAATACATTTATGCCTATACTTGAAAATACAAGAAAAAAAACAATAATCATTTTTGGCACATTGGTACTGCCAGACTTTACAAATCCGTGTTCTAATAAAATTCTTAGCATTTTGAAAACCTTTTTGGGCCTTACTTTATGCTCTAATAAACATGTTTGAAAACATTTTTTAAATAATAAACGCGAAAATAGGTTATGTTCAATCGAATCACTATCGGCAATATCATCAAATGTGCTAATCAGATTGATGTTTACTTGTGATGCTGGTTCAATCAGAATTCCTTATTTTCTGGCAAAAAATTTCAAAAGCATACTTTTTAAACATTAAGAAAAATAGTCCAACTTATTTTTTGTTTTTAACTTGCCGCACGTAATTATATTCAATTTTGAGTGCTTTTTTAATTTCACTAGGAAAAAAATATATTTGAGAATATGGAATAAGCCCATTTTTAAAACGAGACGAGTGTATTTTCAAAAATTTTAAACTGTTTAGGGAAAGTCAAGGAATATCGTGGAACCTTAATGAAATTAGATTCAGAAAAGAAAGTGTGTTAATAACAAGTAAGTCTTACAAACATATAGTTTTAAATGAATTAGGTTAAAAATTTTTTGGTTGAGAATTCATCTTAGGGTTAACAAATTTATTATTTTTTTGTAAATATTCACCTTTTTGGGTTGAAAATTCAACTTTTTTGGTTTAAAATTAACTTTTTAGTTGAAAATTCGTCGTTTTTGGATGAATTCCACTGTTTTTGGTTAAAAATTCTACTCCTTTTTGGTTCAAATATCAACTATTACACTTTTTTTGAGAATTCATCTTTTTGGTTAAACATTCGTTTATTATTTTTAAAATTCTTCTATTTTGGATGAAAATTAATCTTTTGGTTCAACATTCATCTTTTTTTATTGAAAATTCGTCTTTTTGGGTTGTAAATTCCACTATTTGATTGAAAATTGAATTTTATTGTTTGGTTAAATTTTTTCTAAAATTCGTTTAATTTGGTAGAAAATTAATCCTTTGGTTTAACATTCATCTTTTTTTAGAGAAAATTCGCCTTTTTGCGTTGAACATTTAACTACTTGGTTGAAAATTGAATTTTTGTTGCAAATTCGTCTTTTTTGGTTGAATTCAACTGTTTTTGGTTAAAAATTGAATTATTTTTTGGTTGAAAGATTTTTTATTAAACTTTTCGTTGAGAATTCTTCTTTTTTGTAGAAAATTTATCTTTTTTGATTGAAAATAATTTTTTAACTTAAAATTGAATTATTCCATGTTTGGTTGAAATTTTATTTTCGTTAGCTGAAAATTAAACTATTTTGTTGAAAATTGGTTTATTATTGTTACAAATTAATAATTTCAACTAAAAAAATAACTATTCCGTTTTCAATTGAAAATTAACTTTTTAGTTGAAAATTCGCCCTTTTTGGATGAATTCCACTGTTTTTGGTTAAAAATTCTACACTTTTTTGGTTCAAATATGAACTATTACACTTTTTTTTTTAATTCATCTTTTTTGGTTAAAAATTGATTTATTATTTTGAAAATTCGTCTATTTTTGATGAAAATTGATCTTTTGGTTCAACATTCATATTTTTTATTGAAAATTCGTCTTTTGGGGTTGAAAATTCAACTATTTAGTTGAAAATTGAATTTTTGTTGCAAATTCGTCTTTTTTGGTTGAATTTAACTGTTTTTGGTTAAAAATTGAATTCTTTTTTGGTTGAGATATCATTTATTAAACTTTTCGTTGAGAATTCTTCTTTTTTATTGAAAATTTATCTTTTTTAATTGAAAATAATTTTTTTACCTCAAAATTGAATTATTCCATGTTTCGTTGAAAATTTATTTTCGTTACCTGAAAATTCCAATATTTTATTGAAAATTGGTTTATTATTGTTACAAATTATTAATTTCAACTAAAAAAATAACTATTCCACTTTCAATTGAAATTTTATCTTTTTTAATTGAAAATTAATTTAGTTTATTGAAAATTCGTCAATTTTGGTAGAAAATTAATCTACTTGGTTGAAAATTCATCTTTTTGGTTGAAAATTTATTTTTGTTGTTGAAAATTTAACTATTTTCTTGAAAATTCTTTTTTTTAACTGAAATTTTAAGAATTCTATTTTTTGTTGAAAATTGATCTTTTATAGTTGAAAATTCCACTATTTTTGATGAAAATTGATCTTTTCGTTTAGCATTCATCTTTTTTATTGAAAATTCGTCTTTTTGGGTTGAAAATTTAACTATTTGGTTGAAAATTGAATTTTTTGTTGAAAATTCGTCATTTTTGGTTAAAAAATGAATTTTTGTTGAAAATTCGTCTTTTTGAGTTGAAAATTCAACTATTTGGTTGAAAATTGATTTTTTTTTTGAAAATTCGTCATTTTTTGTTAAAAATTGAATTTTTGTTGAAAATTGGTCTTTTTTGGTTGAATCCAACCTTTTTTGGATAAAAAATGAATTATTTTTTGATTGAAATATCATTTATTAAACTTTTCGTTGAGAATTCTTCTTTTTTGCTGAAAATTTATCTTTTTTAATTGAAAATAATTTTTGACCTCAAAATTGAATTATTCCATTTTTGGTTGAAAATTTATTTTCGTTACCTGAAAATTCAACTATTTTGTTGAAAATTGGTTTATTATTTACAAATTTTTAACTTTTTAAATTAGTTACAAATTATTAATTTTAATTTTGAAAAAACTATTCCGTTTTCAATTGAAAATTTATCTTGTTTAATTGAAAATTAATTTAGTTTATTGAAAATTCGTCAATTTTGGTAGAAAATTAATCTACTTGGTTGAAAACTCATCTTTTTGGTTGAAAATTTATTTTTGTTGTTGAAAATTTAACTATTTTCTTGAAAATTCGTTTTTTTAACTGAAATTTTAAGTATTCTATTTTTTGTTGAAAATTGATCTTTTATAGTTGAAAATTCCACTATTTTTGATGAAAATTAATCTTTTCGTTTAACATTCATCTTTTTTATTGAAAATTCGTATTTTTGGGTTGAAAATTCAACTATTTGGTTGAAAATTGAATTTTTTGTTGAAAATTCGTCTTTTTTGGTTAAAAATTGAATTTTTGTTGAAAATTCGTCTTTTTTGGTTGAATCCAACCTTTTTTGGATAAAAAATGAATTATTTTTTGATTGAAATATCATTTATTAAACTTTTCGTTGAGAATTCTTCTTTTTTGTTGGAAATTTATCTTTTTTAATTGAAAATAATTTTTGACCTCAAAATTTAATTATTCCATGTTTGGTTGAAAATTTATGTTCGTTACCTGAAAATTCCACTATTTTGTTGAAAATTGGTTTATTATTTACAAATTATTAACTTTTTAAAAATTTTTAAATTAGTTACAAATTATTAATTTTAATTTTTTTTTAAACTATTCCGTTTTCAATTGAAAATTTATCTTTTTTAATTGAAAATTAATTTAGTTTATTGAAAATTCGTCAATTTTGGTAGAAAATTAATCTACTTGGTTGAAAATTCATCTTTTTGTTTGAAAATTCATTTTTTTAAATTTAAATATTTTCTTGAAAATTCATTTTTTTTAACAGAAAATTTAAATATTCTATATTTTATTCAAAATTGATTTTTTATAGTTGAAAATTCCACTATTTGGATGAAAATTCGTCTTTTTTAGTAGAAAAGTAATCTTATTAGTTGGAACTTCATTTTTTCGGTTTAAAATTTATTTTGTTGGTGGAAAATTGAACTATTTTGAAAATTCTTTTCTTTGCTTAAAAATTTCACTATTTTGT
Source organism: Andricus curvator (assembly GCA_932195095.1). Lineage (NCBI taxonomy): Eukaryota > Metazoa > Arthropoda > Insecta > Hymenoptera > Cynipidae > Andricus > Andricus curvator. The sequence goes on along the minus strand of CAKNYM010051661.1, from coordinate 167,377 downwards.
TGAAAAAAAACTTTTGAAATTTTTTTTTCCTGAAAATGTAACTATTTCATTTTTACTTAACAATTTATCTTTTTTGGTTGAAAATATTCAAATATATAAAATTCATATATTTTGTTTAAAACTTGTCTTTTTTAGGTTGAAAATTGAATTATTTTGGTTGAAAATTCATATTTTTCGGTTGAAAATTGAATTTTTTTGTAGAAAATTCATTTTATTGGCTTTAAAATGCAACAATTTTATTGGAAATTACCCTTTCTGTTAAAAATTCATATTTACGGGTTGAAAATTCAACTATTTTCTTGAAAATTCCATAAATTTTTGGTTTGACAAGTAATCTGTTTTTGTTCAAGGTTCAACAAAATTCAACAAAAAAGATTTTAAGAGATTTTCTAATATTTTTTTTAATCCAATTGGAATTCGCCCCGAATTCTTATTAATTTGTCCTGAATTCTTTTAAATCCTTTTGAATTCTTCTAGATGCACTCAATTTTACTCAGGTCAATGGATCTTTTTAAAGTTTTTGTTTGATTCATCTTGAAGTCATTAAAACTCAACTTAAATTTTCAGGAATTTTATCAAATTATTTTGAATTCTCTTTAATTTTTTCTAAAATTTATTTCAAACTTATTCAATGAATTTTTTCATATTTTTAAATTTTTGCCAATTCATTTGAACTTTTTTTAATTCACCTTAAATTTTGGTGCATTACATCGAATTCTTCTTGTTTCCCTTAAATTCCTTTAAATTCACTCAAATTTTACAGAAATAAATGATTTTTTAAAATTGTTTTGTAGTCATTAAGTCATTTTTTTAGTTAGAAATTAGTAGAATTTCCAAGATTTGAAGAGATTTGAAATTATTTTTTGAAATTCACCCTGAATTCTTTTAAATTCTTTGGCATTCCCTTGAATTTTCTTACTTATATATTATTCAACCCGAAAGACGATTTTTGAACGAAGAAGATTAATTTTCGAAAAAGGTAATATTTAGATTTTCAATCAAAAAGATAAATCTTCAACCAAAAAAAATAATTTTTAACAAAGTATTTTAACTTTCAACCAAGCAGTTGAATTTTTGACTTAAAATGATCCTATTTTTGGTACTCTTTTTGGTTGAAAATTAATAATTTTTATGTATGATTTTTGAAACTTTGGGAAAAGTAATAAGATATTTAATTTAAAAATCATATTAAATGCAACACACACACATGTGAGTTATCACCGGCTGCCAGGACCCGATATTGCAGAACAGTCCAGATATTGGCAAAATTCTGGTCTGAGAAGGAAGAACAATAGGTGGCTCTGTTATCAGCGGCGAGATGTGACAATCCCATTCAGTTTGCGCCTCAGTTCGTCAGAGTTGTCTTATCTCCTTCAATATATTCGATAATTAATAAAAAATTTATTTTCATAAAAAATCTTCAAAAACATATCTAAACTCAAAAAAGGTCAACTTGTGTAACAAAATTACACAAAAAGCCTTAAAACAGTTCAGGCTCTTACAAAATCCCTGAATTTCCCTGACCAATTTTTCATTTTCCCTGACCGTTATATATTTTTCTTTTAGGTATAAAAACATTATACCCAGGAGATTAATAATCTTAATGAAAGAAAAGGTTTGTTTCTAAATTTATTTTAAAGACTTTTAATGATTCACGAATTACGTAAGACGATTTGGGGTATGTGAATATTTGGCAAAATCTTACATTTGTGAGTATTGAATTTTTAACAAAATAGAGGAATTTTTAAACAAATAGTTGATTTTTTAACTAAAAAGTTGAATTTTTTACTAAGAAGGACGAATTTTCATCAAAATAGTTCAATTTTCAAAAAAGGGATGAATTTTTAACCAACAAGGTTAATTATTATCTACCCAAAGAAGACGAATTTTCAACAAGATAAATGAATTTTTAACTAAATAGTTGAGTTTTGAACCAAAAAATAACAATTTTGAAACGAAAATAGAATAACTAATTTTTCAGTTAAAACAATTAATTTTCATTTAAAAAAAGAAAAAATTTTGTTGAACCTTGAACCAAAACAGATTACTCGTCAAACCAAAAATTTCAGAAATTTTGAAGAAAATAGTTGAATTTTCAACCAGCAAATATGAATTTTTAACAGAAAGGGTAATTTCCAATAAAATTGTTTCATTTTAAAGCCAATAAAATGAATTTTCTACAAAAAAGATCAATTTTCAACAAAAAATAGAATATTTAAAATTTCTGTTAAAAAAAACGAATTTTCAAGAAAATAGTTAAATTTTTAAGAATATAGTTAAATTTTCAAACAAAAAAATGAATTTTCAACCAAGTAGATTAATTTTCTACCAAAATTGACGAATTTTCAACAATCTAAATTAATTTTCAATTAAAAAAGATAAATTTTCAATTGAAAACGGAATAGTTATTTTTTTAGTTAAAATTATTAATTTGTAACAATAATAAACCAATTGTCAACAAAATAGTTGAATTTTCAGCTAACGAAAATAAATTGTCAACCAAAAAAGATAAATTGTTAAGTAAAAATGAAATAGTTACATTTTCAGGAGATAAAAAATTAAATTTTTTTTTTTTTTTTACAAAATAGTTTAATTTTTAAGCAAAGAAAAGAATTTACAAGAAAATAGTTCAATTTTCCACCAAAGAAATGAATTTTAAACCAAAAAATGAAGTTTCAACTAATAAGATTACTTTTCTACTAAAAGAGACGAATTTTCATCCAAAGGTGGAATTTTCAACTATAAAAGATCAATTTTCAACAAAAAATAGAATATTTGAAATTTCTGTTATAAAAACGAATTTTCAAGAAAATAGTTAAATTTTTAAGAATATAGTTAAATTTTCAAACAAAAAAATGAATTTTGAACCAAGTAGATTAATTGTCTACCAAAATTGACGAATTTTCAACAAACTAAATTAATTTTCAATTAAAAAAGATAAATTTTCAATTGAAAACGGAATAGTTATTTTTTTAGTTAAAATTATTAATTTGTAACAATAATAAACCAATTGTCAACAAAATAGTTGAATTATCAGCTTACAAAAATAAATTGTCAACCAAAAAAGATAAATTGTTAAGTAAAAATGAAATAGTTACATTTTCAGGAAAAAAAAATTTCAAATTTTTTTTTTTTAACAAAATAGTTAAATTTTTAAGCAAAGAAAAGAATTTACAACAAAATAGTTCAATTTTCCACCAAAGAAATGAATTTTAAACCAATAAAATGAAGTTTCAACTAATAAGATAACTTTTCTACTAAAAAAGACGAATTTTCATCCAAATGTGGAATTTTTAACTTTTTTTTTTTCAAGATTTTTGTCAAAAAAACGAATTTTCAAGGAAATAGTTAAATTTTAAACAAAAAAAAATGAATTTTTAATCGAAAAGATGAATTTTCAAGCAAGTAGCTTAATTTTCTACCAAAATTGACGAATTTTCAACAATCTAAATCAATTAATTTTTATTAATTATAATTAATTAATTAATTAATTCAATTAAAAAAGATAAATTTTCAATTGAAAACGGAATAGTTATTTTTTTAGTTTAAAATTATTAATTTTTAACTAAAAAGAGTACCAAAAATAGGATCATTTTAAGTACAAAATTCAACTGCTTCGTTGAAAGTTAAAATACTTTGTTAAAAATTTTTTTTTTTTTGAAGATTCATCTCTTTGGCTGAAAATCTAAATATTCCCTTTTTAGAAAATTAATCTTCTTCTTCTTGATTTTGAATTTGATTTTAATTTAATTTTTAAATTTTAATCTTCTTCGTTGAAAAATCTTCTTTCGGGTTGAATGCTGAATACTTTTGTTAAAAATTCATTTTTTCTTATCATTTTAGTTGAAAACTCATCTCTTTCTTTCAATTGATATTTTTAATTGAAAATTCATTTTTTCTAGTTGAAAATTCAAAAATTCTGTTAAATAGTCTTTTTTTGTTGAAAATTAGTCTTTTTGAGTTGAATATTTTTTTACTTTCGTAGAAATTGAATCCTTTTGGGTTAAAAATCACAACTGTTTGGTTAAAAATTATTCTCTTTGGGTTGAGGATTCAAATATTTTGTTGAAAATTCGACTTTTTGGTTGAATTCAATTTTTTGGTCGAAATATGAACTAGTTGGTTTAAAGTTAAACTACTTTAAAAAAAAATCATTTTTCTTTACGTTGAAAATTAAACTGTTTTATATCAAATTGGTCTTTTTGTCTTAAAAATTAAAAAATTTGGTAGAAATTTAAACTATTTGGTTGAAAATGCATTTGTTTTAATTCATATTTTTTGTTGAAAATTTAACTGTTTGGTAAAAATTAAACTATTTTTATGAAAACTTGACTATTTGATAGAAAATAAATTTTTGGTTGAAAAAACATATTTTCGGGTTGAAAAATCAACTGTTTTGTAGAAAATTCGTTTTTTGACTTCAAAATACAATTTTGATGAAAATTGATGTATTATATTAAAAAATTGTATTTTTTGGTAAAACATCAACCTTCTTAATGGAAAATCCACCAATTTAGTTGAAAATTTTACTATTTGGTTGAAAATAATTCTCCTTGGTTGAAAGTACTTTTGTTAGACATTCATTATTTTTTTAATCTTTTTTTTTTGTAAACTGTTTAGTACAAAATTCATGTATTTTGTTAAAAACACATCTTTTTGGTTAAAAAAATAATCTTTTTTGTTGAAAATCTCTTCTTCATGGTTGAGAATTCAATTATTTGGTTCAAAAATCGTCATTTTGGTTAAACTGAACTATTTCAAAATATGTTTTTTGCTGTAAAAAATAAATTTTTTAAATTGAAAATTTGACGATTCCATTTTTGGTTAAAAAAAAATATTTTTTAGTTCAAAATTCAACTATTTTTTCAATTTTTATTTATACATAAAAATTCAACAACTTGACTTACAAATTATATTTTCTGATTTTAAATGAACAATCAGATATTTCTAAATATTCAGTGTTCTTTTTCTTAATTGAAAAATTTCAAATTGAATGGTTTAAAAATGGAACATATCAGACCGAAACAATATTTTAAATTTAATAAAATCCTTCAATTATAAATATATATTTTTGAAGTAATTTTAAAATTGAAAATAGTTGATAAAGTTTCAATCGGGCGTTTACATTTTTTTAACTAATAAGACTTTCCAATTGCAACAGTTTAATTTTTACCGTAAAAATCTGAAAATTCTAAAATTGTGAATTGATTCCGAATTGTCTTGTAAAATCAATTATCATTAACTTTTTAATCCTGGAAGTACAGTTCAATTTTAAAAATCATTAATTAATTTATATTCATAGTTGATCAACTAAAAATATTTTTAATCCAAAATCTTCGATTTGAAATGCATCTAATTTCTAATTGTTTAAGTCTTTAAAACTGTATTAATTCTGTCGATTAAAATGTACGCTTGAAAATTAAAATCCTAAGCCTAAGCTTAAAAGACTTCAGGATCAATTAAATAAAAATTTTTAAAAATTAAAAAAAAATTCATTGAATTAAATATAATTGAGTAAATTTAGAATAATTCAAGTGAAGTAAAAAATTCAAGGGAATCCCAAAGAATTTAAAAGAATTCAGGGTGAATTTCAAAAAATAATTTCAAATCTCTTCAAATCTTGAAAACTCTACTAATTTCTAACTAAAAAAATGACTAATGACTACAAAATAATTTAAAAAAAATTCATTTATTTCTGTAAAATTTGAGTGAATTTAAAGGAATTTAAGGGAAACAAGAAGAATTCGATGTAATGCATTAAATTCAAGGTTAATTAAAAAAAATTCAAATAAATTGGTAAAAATTTAAAAATATGAAAAAATTCATTGAATTGAGTAAGTTTGAAATAAATTTGAGAAAAAATTAAAGAGAATTCAAAAGAATTTGATGAAATGCCTAAAAATTTAATTTGAGTTTTAATGACTTCAAGATGAATTAAACAAAAACTTAAAAAAAATCCATTGACCTGAGTAAAATTGAGTGCATCTAGAAGAATTCGAAAGGATTTAAAAGAATTCAGGACAAATTAATAAGAATGCAGGGCGAATTCCAATTGAATTAAAAAAAATATTGGAAAATCTCTTAAAATCTTTGAAACCCAACGAATCCCTCACTTTCTGCGAATAAATTTTTTGAAATCCATTAAAACATTAAAATCCCTTAAAATCCCATAAAATTATTAAAACCCTTGAAAATCCCTTGAAATTCTTTAAATCTCTTGAAAATGCCTTGGAATCTTTTAAAATACCTTAAAATATTTCAAATCCTTTGAATTAGGAATCTTTATTAGGAATCTGTATTATCATCGGAGATGGTAACGATCGACCAGAAGAGAAATCCTTTCACACACACTGTGAAAATGGAAATCTACAATATCGATCAAAGTTATATACTCTAAACAGAAAATCTTTTAACGTCATCTCAGACTAGATGGAGCTATAAATTAACATTTTTTTGAATTAAATTCATTCAGAAAAAAATATCTTCTCCTTTCGCTCCGCTGGGATTCGAACGCCAGGTCAACTGATTTCCGGTCAGGTGCTCTAACCACTGAGCTACTAGAGAGATCAGAGGAAGAATCCTTTTTCTAAAATACGCTTCATTTTGCAAGATGTTATATACAAATCAATTTTTATTGGGAATCTGTATTATCATCGCAGATGGTAACGATCGACCAGAAGAGAAATCCTTTCACACACACTGTGAAAATGGAAATCTACAATATCGATCAAAGTTATATCCTCTAAACAGAAAATCTTTTAACGTCATCTCAGACTAGATGGAGCTATAAATTAAAATTTTTTTGAATTAAATTCATTCAGAAAAAAATATCTTCTCCTTTCGCTCCGCTGGGATTCGAACGCCAGGTCAACTGATTTCCAGTCAGGTGCTCTAACCACTGAGCTAGTAGCGAGATCAGAGGAAGAATCCTTTTTCTGAAATACGCTTTATTTTGCAAGATGTTATATACAAATCAATTTTTATTAGGAATCTGTATTATCATCGGAGATGGTAACGAACGATCCAAAGAGAAATCCTTTCACACACACTGTGAAAATGGAAATCTACATATCAATCAAAGTTATATCCTCTAATACAGAAAATCTTTTAACGTCATCTCAGACTAGATGGAGCTATAAATTAAAAATTTTTTGAATTAAATTCATTCAGAAAAAATATCTTCTCCTTTCGCTCCGCTGGGATTCGAACGCTAGGTCAACTGATTTCCGGTCAGGTGCTCTAACCACTGAGCTACTAGAGAGATCAGAGATAGAATCCTTGTTCTCAAATACGCTTTATTTTGCAAGATGTTATATACAAATCAATTTTTATTAGGAATCTGTATTATCATCGGAGATAGTAAAGATCGACCAGAAGAGAAATCCTTTCACACACACTGTGAAAATGGAAATCTACAATATCGATCAAAGTTATATCCTCTAATACAGAAAATCTTTTAACGTCATCTTAGACTAGATGGAGCTATACATTAAAAAAAATTTTAATTAAATTCATTCAGAAAAAATATCTTCTCCTGTCGCTCCGCTGGGATTCGAACGCCAGGTCAACCGATTACCAGTCAGGTGCTCTAACCACTGAGCTACTACAGAGATCAGAGGAAGAATCCTTTTTCTAAAATACGCTTTATTTTGCAAGATGTTATATACAAATCAATTTTTATTAGGAATCTGTATTATCATCGGAGATGGTAACGATCGATCCAAAGAGAAATCCTTTCACACACACTGTGAAAATGGAAATCTACAATATCGATCAAAGTTATATCCTCTAATACAGAAAATATTTTAACGTCATCTCACACTAGATGGAGCTATAAATTAAAAAAAATTTTAATTAACTTCATTCAGAAAAAATATCTTCTCCTTTCGCTCCGCTGGGATTCGAACGCCAGGTGAACTGATGCGAAAGGAGAAGATATTTTTTCTGAATGATTAACGAATTTGTAGATTATAATAGATAATAATTAAAATTTTTAAAATTAAGCAATAATTTTCTTGTCTGTTTCAGATGGTTTCATCGCCTTTTGATGATAAGACAAAGGGTGGCTCATACAGATAAAAAGTTGAAAATGACAATAAAATCCAAATGAATTAATATATATAAACCTCTGACAATAATTAGAAGGTCCAGTATTCTTAAGATAAGAGAAAATATTGAATTGAATAATAATAGAATAAGGAAGGATACAATGATGATACTAGAGGAAATTATTGAAAATCAATGAGGACCAATGAAAATTTATTTAACAGAGGTGATGGAATTTGGATCTCAAATAATGGAGTTTTCATCCTTCTGCGGATGTCGTGCAGAATATACAAAAGAGTGTAGTGGTCAAGATCCAGGTGTGGAAAAGGAAGAACGAGAAGATAAAATTCGGTATTGAAGAAAGAAATAAAGGACGTCGAGGTTGAAGGGAAGGAGAGATGTCACTCCATCACAAGTATTACGTAAGTATTAGAAGGAATCTGTTTTATCATGAAATAACAGAAATTCTTAACGTTTTTTCAGACTAGATGGAGTTTGAATTTTTCAATTAAAAATTTTATTTTCTGAAAAAAGATCTTCTATTTTCGCTCCGCTGGGAATCGAACCACAGGTCTTCCGATTGCCGGTCGGGTGCTCTTACCAC
>CAKNYM010051661.1:148037-158327 GCA_932195095.1 Andricus curvator | reverse complement strand
ATAAGCTGTTAGAAATTTCTGTTCTAAGTTTAAGTGAAATGTGCATGATAACAGTTACAGTGAAAAGTGTACCTTAAATTTACAATACTTTCATATTGAAATTTAAGAATCTTTCACGGAAATTTAAAAACTGAGTATTAAGTAAGAGTTTCTACAATTCAAAAATTTGTATAAATTTTATTAATATTTTTGTTACTTTATTGTAAAAATCTACAAGGTATTACAGAAAACTACAGAATTTTACATTTTTTTAATTTGGGCGTTTGACGTCAATTAAAACACTTTTATTTTTACGTAAATTTTTTTAGAAAATTACAAATTATTACAAAAAATACAAGATTTTACAAAATTTGAAATATTGGGAAACTTTACTTAAAATGTTTTATATATTGGTAGTTTATTGTAAAAATTATCAAGTTTAAACAAAAAAATATAAATTTTTACAGACAATACTTTTAGAATCCGCATAGTTAAACAAATATAAACGTTCTATTGAAACTTTATAAACTATTCTTAATTTAAAATTAGTTTGTAAAACTAAATTTGAAATTTTTTAATTAATGAAGACATTTTTTTGAATATTGAGAAATATTTTACTTTTCTTTCAAAAATGAGCAATTACAAATCATCCATTATAAAACATCCAAACCATGTTTAAACCACCTGCGAAAATAGGACAACTTCTAAACAACACGAAAAAATAAAAAGGCACCTTTCAGTGAATCGGGAGTGTATAAAATCCCTTGTTCTTTTGGCAAAGTCTATATTGGATAAACCGGGAGCGCGGTGAGCCAACATGTAAAGGAACATGAGAGTAAGCCAGGCTAAAACATTTCACCCAATCAGCGCTAGCTGAGCATCATATCGAAATAGGGCATAGCATTTTATTTGTCAAAACAACCATCATCACAAAAACCTACATTATTTTACCAAAAAAACATAGAGAAGCAATAGAAATCTTAAAACACCCTAATAACATCAATAGGGACAATGGATACAATACCAATCCGATTTGGCTTTCAGTGCTGCCGGGTTTAAAAAAATACTTGATTGGCCAATCAGTTTAACAGTTAACTATTTCTTTTTTTCACAGTTAGTTAACTATTGTTTCGAACGCAGTATGAAGGAAACGGCAAAGTCTATATTGGAAAAATCGGGAGAGCGGTGAGCCAACGTGTAAAGGAACATGAGAGTAAAGCCAGGCTAAAACATTTCATGCATTTAACACTAGCTGAGCATCATATCGAAACAGGACATAGCATTTTATTTGACAAACAACCATCATCACAAAAACGTAAATTATTTTTTCAAAAAAACATAGAGAAGCAATAGAAATCTTAAAACACCATAATAACATCAATAGGGACAATGGATATAATACCAATCCGATTTGGCTTTCCGTCCTCCCGAGTTTTTTTATAAAGTCTTGATTGGCCAATCAAGTTCGACCAGTCCCCACCATGAGGCGCTCTGGCCAATAACAGACATCCTAAAGAATACATATACAAGAACAACATAACCTGAAACTTCAATTTCAGGTCAGCCCTGAAGAACAAAACTGCAATGTTCACGACACGGTGGCAAGATTCATAGTTTCGTACACGAATAAACCCGAAAAAGCTTTAAATTTAAATTTTATTATTTTGATGTTAATGTTTTTGCTGAGATGGATTTTCGTACCAATCTGGGTACTAAGAAGGTTTTGGAATAGCAGTTCCGGCACAAAGCCGGGCACGGTCGATATCATGCACTGGCGCAACGTGGACTAGGTTGTCCACGTTTACGGTTATCTATTATGTCCTTCATAGTATAATAGCCAGAATAGATGATAGCACAGATCCCGGATAACTCCCGACAGCCCTGGCTCTTCCATCAACTCTTGCTTGGTCTTAAGTCACTTCGATTTTCAATTTCGGGAAACTTTATAAATTTCCATAGTTTCCCGAAATTGAAAATCGAGCTACTCTAAGACCAAGAGATGATGGAAGAGGAACACTTGACTGGACTTATCCGAGATCCATGCCATCGTCTAAACTAGAGTTCTTTTTAAATTGAGGATTATTTTTAGAGCGTCATATTTTAAAGCGAACATGCGTACTGTTTTAATTTGTTAATTTCAGATTAATAAATGACAAGCGAAGTGAACTAGAATGATGCACAGCCGGGTAGTGTCTTTACATACTAGGTTTGTCCGGAAAGTATCCGACCTTGTGCTCTAACTTTGTAGATAGTTGTGCTATGATCGTGCTTTACACGTTGGCTCACCGCTCTCCCGGATTCTCCAATATGGACCTTGCCACCTAAACAAGGGATTTTATATACCCCCGGTTCACTGAAAGGTGTATTATCATTTCATCAGGGACCTGCGAACCTTTATTCGACTAGTGTTCTGATTGCAGTTGCGTAAATGTCTAACCACGTACGCGTCGCATTTCAGGATGACGGGATGCACTAAAGAGTGTGCAAAAAATGTTGCCAAAAACTTGAAAAATCATGTTCGGAAAGTGCATGATGATGAGTTTATGAGTGATACTTAAATTAAAGAGTGGTTTAGGCGATTTGAAAGTGTTCTGTCAGGCCCGCAACATCCAAGACGCCTCGAAATGTGCAACGAGATTATTGTTTTGAAAATTTTTTGCCAAAATTTGGGGATGAGCCGCGAAAAAGTGGCGAATTGGGCCTTCACTCATTCATCGCAGCTTATTCAGCAATTTCTGGTGAAACAAGACCTTACACAACTTTGGCAGCCACCATACAGTACTGACCTGGCTCCCTGTAATTTCTGTTTCCCAAATTGAAGTATTCTCGAAAAGGAAAACGATTTCAAGTACACCACGAGGACGGATACTTTCCGGACACACCTTATAATTTCAAATTATCACATTTATGCTCAGAAGAAACGTAAAACCATCATGACATTTGATTCTCGCTTACGCAAATAGATGAATTTTCAACAAAACTATTAAGTTTTCAAGTTGAAAAGTCAAATGTTTTAGAAAACAGTTGTCTTGTAAACCGGAAAAGAAGAATTTTCAATGAGAAAGTTAATTTTTAATCCGAAAACGATGAATTTTCAACGAAATAGTTTCACTTGTAGCTAAAAAAAAATTGCAACCAAAAATAGAGTCGCTACATTTTCAGTTTGAAAAATGAATTTTCGACCTGTAGAATTCAACTAAAAAAGACGAATTTTTAACAAAATTTTCCACAAAATATATGACTTTTCTACCATACTACATTTCACACAAAAAATTAATTTTTAACCAAAAGAAATTTGCAACAAAATAGTTGAATTTTCAAAAAGAAAGTTTAATTTTTAACCAAATAGTTGAATTTTCTACCCAATTGTGGAATTTTCAAGCCAAAAAAACGAATTTTCTACAAGAGAGTTGAATTTTCCACCCGGAAATATGAATTTAAAAAAAAGTTAATTTCCGACCAAATAGTTGAATTTTTAAATAAAATTATGAATCTTCAGATTCATAAAAAAAGGAAAGTTGAACGGTAAATAAAAGAGTTGAATTTTCAACGAAAAAGTTTATTTTTTAACTAAGAGGATTAATTTTGTACAACAAAAAATTAATTTATCAAACGAACTACATGCATTTTAAACCAAGTACTTGCATTTTCCACTAAGAAAGATGATTTTTCAAGCAAATTATTTTAACCCTCAACGTAAACAGATTAATTTTCATCAATTTTCTACTAAAAAAACAAATTTTCAACAAAATACGTGATTTTTTAACTAGAAAAAATCAATTTTCAATCTAAAATATAAATTTTAAACCAAAAATGTAATTCATTAAAATTTCAGCAAAGAAAATTAATTCTCAACCAAAAAAATTAATTCTTAGCGAAATAGTTAAATTTTCAACCAAAGAGATGAATTTTCAACCCAAAAATATAAATATTCAACAAAAAAGTTAATTTACGACCAAATAGTTAGATTTTCAACAAAAATGAAGAATCTTCAACAACAAAATTTTTTTTTTAATTTAGATTCAACTATTTGGTTAAAAATTCATCTTTCTTAGTTGAAAATTCAAGTACTTGGTTGAAAATTTATGTATTCATCGTTTTCGTGGAAAATTAATCTTCTTGGTTAAAAAATAAACTTTTGGGTTAAAATTTTTTTTTGAAGATTCATCAGTTTACTTCAAAATTCATCTCTTTGGTTTTGAAAATTTAACTATTGTGCCAAAAAGTAGTTTTTTTTTATTGAGAAATAATTTTAATAATTTTTACTGAATATGTGAAAATTCCATTTTTAGTTGAAAATTGACCTTTTCTGGTAGAAAATTAATGTATTTTGTTGAAAATTCATCTTTTTGTAGAAAATTACTTCTTGGTTGAAAATGCATCCTTTATTGTTAAAAATGACACTGCATGGTTTAAAATTAATTTTTGTTGGTTGAGGATTCAAATATTTTGTTGAAAAATCGTAATTTTTTATAGAAAATTCGTCCTTTTGAATTTAAAATTGAACTATCTTCTACCAATTCAAAATTGCAGAACTTTGAATTTTGAATCTTTTAAAATTGAAAAGTTTTTAATTTGGAAAATTGTCAATAAAAAATTCTATAATTTAAATAATTTACTTTAGAAATTTCTTCAATTTGGAAGATTTAGAATTGAAAGTAAGATTCCTGATTTGCAAAATCATCCGAATTTTACTTTATACATCTTTAAAATTAACGAGTTTTCAATTGAAAATATTCAAAATTGCAGAATTTTAAATTTCAAATCTTAAAAATTGTATTATTCCAAATTTTTTTTACAAATTACATGCCTTCAAATTACAAATCTTGAAAATTGAATAATTTGCCATTCTATATATTTTCGAATTCAAGAATTTTCAATTGTAACTATTCTAAATTGCATAATTTTGAATTGAAATTCCTTTATAATTTTTTTTTAAATTTTTAGGTTTTAAAATTGAAATGCAATGTTAATGATTTACTTGAGAACTTTATTCAATTTGGAAGACTAAAAGTTGAAAATTTTCGATCTTCAAAATCATACAAATTTAAGAATTTTTATTAATATATCCTTAAAATTGAAAAGTTTTCAATTGCAACTTTTCAAAGTTTTATAATTATAAATAATAAATCTTCAAAATTGAAGAATTTTCCATTCAAAATATTCAAAATTGAAGAATTTTCGATTGAAAATCATTAAAATTGAAGAATTTTTTATCATAACTCTCAAAAATTGAACTATCACAAAAAATTGAAATTTTTTCACAATTTAGAAATAAAAATCAGTATTCAAAATATTGATTTTAGACCAGTAGACAAAAAACAATCAACATCAAATTATTTAATACAACGTATCTGGTCAAAAACCATAACATCAAACGTATATTGCAAAAAAAATTCGAAATTACCTCTAAAATATAAATCTTGAAAAATAAACATTTTGCAATTCTGTATATTGTAGAAATACGATTTTTTTCAATAATAACTTTATACATATTTCAAATTAACGACTTTTCAAATGCAAATTGTCAAAATTGAAGAATTTTGAATTTAAAATCTTTAAAATTGAATAATTTACAATTTTAAATATTAAAAATGGAATTATTAAAAAAAATTTCCAAATTACATACATTCAAAATATAAATCTTGAAAATTGAATAATTTTCAATTCTTTGAATTGTCGAAATTCAAGATTTTTCAATTGAAACTCTTCAAAATTGTAGAACTATGAATTTTTAAAATTAACAAGTTTTAAATTAAAAATCATGAAAATTAAAGCATTTTAAACAGAAAATTTTCAAAATTAATATATTTTCAATTTTGAATCTTGAAAATTAAACCATGACAGAAAAAAAATTCCAAATTATATTTGTTTCAAATTAATTCTTTTTCGAATGAAAATTCGATCATCTGGTCTGAAATTAATTTTTTTGTTTATTGAAAATTTGACTGTTTGGTTGAAAAATCATTTTTCTTGGTTGAAAATTAATCTTTTTGGGCCTGAAAGTTATTTTGTTAAAAATTGAATTCTTTTGTTAAAAATTTAAACAATTTTGTTAAAAAGTCATCATTTTTGGATGAATACTAAATTATTTTGTTTAAAATTCATTTTTTTGGCTTGAAAATTCAATATTTTAGAACAACTTTTTTTCCTTAATGACTGAAAAATCTTTTCTGGAAGAAAATTCCACTCTTTTGTTGAAAAGTGTTTTTAGTTTGAAAATTCTACTATTTTGTTAAAAATTAATTTGTTCAGTTGAAAATTCAACCATTTCGTTAAAAATGCATTTTTTATTGAAGATTCATCATTTTAGTTGAAAATTCATTTCTTTGGTTGAAAATTTAACTACATATCTAATCCATTTTTTGTTGGAAATTAATGATCCTTTATGAAAATTTATCTTTTTGGCTAAAAATTCATTTCTTTGGTTAACAATTTAACGATTTATTTGAAAATTCGTTTTTTTTCGTTGAAAATTAATTTTTTAAATTAAAAATGTAGCTATTTCATTTTTTTTTATAAATTCATCCCTTTTAGTTGAAAACTCAGCTATTTAGTTGTTTTTTTTATCAAGATTAATTTTTTCTACTGAAAATGCAACTAATCCCTTTTTGGTTGGAAATTAATTATCCTTTTTGAAGATTCATCCTTTTTGTTGAAAACTTATTTCTGTTGAAAAAAATTTAACAATTTATTTGAATATTCGTTTTTTTCGTTAACAATTAATTTTTTTAATTAAAAATTTAGCTATTCCATTTTTTGTTAAAAATTCATCTTTTTTAGTTGAAAATTCAACTACTTAGTTGTTTTTATGAAGATTAATTTTTTCTACTGCAAATACAACTAATCCCTTTTTGGTTCAAAATTAATTTCTTTGGTTGACAATTTAACAATTTATTTCCAAATTCGTTTTTTTATTAGCAATGAATTATTTTAACTGGAAATTTATCTATTCCATTTTTTGTTGAAAATTCATCGTTTTTAGTTGAAAATTCATTTTCTTGGTTGAAAATTCATCATTGTAGTTGAAAATGCATTTCTTTAATTGAAAATTTAACTGTTTCGTTGTTTTTTTTTTGGACTAAGATTTGTTGAAAATTCATTATTTTGGTTGAAAATTAACTATTTTGTTGAAGATTCGTTTTTTTTGTAAGCATTTAATTTTATGAACTGAAAATTGAACTATTCCACTTTCGCTTGAAAAAATACATTTTTTAGTTTAAAATTTAACTATTTGGTTGAAAATTCACTTTTTTTTTAAATTAATTTTCTAAATTAATTTTATTTTAATTCAAATCAAAAGCAGTTGAATTCAACCAAAAATGACAAATTTTCAACAAAAGAGTTTAATTATTTAACAAAACAGATTAAGTTTGAACCAATTGCATTTTTAACGAAAAAAGAAGATTTTTCAACTAATAAGGATAAATTTTGAACCAAAAATTGAAAAGTTAAATTTTCAGTTAAAAAATTTAATTATCAGCCAAAGAAATTATTTTTTAACTAAAATAATTGAATATTCAACTGAATTAGTTGAATTTTCAGTTTAAGGAATTTAATTTTCAACTGGCATAGTTAAACTTGAAGGAAAAAAAGTAACTCTAAACAACAACAAAAATACGAATTTTCAACCAAATAGTTCATTTTCAACTAAAGAGATGAATTTTTAATTAAAATGATGAATCTTCAACGAAAAAAATTTTTATCAAAAAACTTTAATTTCTAACGAAGTAGTTGACGTTCAATTTTCAATTTAAAAAATTAATTTTCAACAAAAAAAAAGAATTTTAAACAAAATAGTTTAATTTTCAACTAGAATAGTTAAACTTTCAGGAAAAAATTAGTTCTAAAAAAAACGAATCTTCAAATAAAATGCCTAAATTTTAAACCAAAAAGAATTATTTTCAACTAAAATAATGAATTTTTAACTAGAATATATGAATTTTCTACCAAAAAAGTCCAATTTAAAAAAAAAATACATGAACTTTCAACCAAAAAGATAAATTTTCAACCAAAAATTGAATAGTTAAATTTGCAGTTGAAAAAATTAATTTTCAATCAACCAGATAAATTTGCAGCTAAAATAATTGAATACTCAATGGGATTAGTTAAATTTTTAGTTTAAAAAATTAATTTTCAACCAAAAGGAAAAAATTTCGATAAAATAGTTAAATTTTCAACCAGAGAAATGAATTCTGAAAGAAAGATATAATAGTTAATTAACCAAAAAGACGAAATTTTGACAAAATAGTTTAATCATAAAAAAACATATTAATTTTCAACTAAACAGTTGAATTTTCCACCAAAACAGTTAAATTTTCAACAACTTGAATGAACTTTCATCCAAGAAATCTTTTGAAATTAAAAAAAAATGTTGTAAAGTCTGAACTATTTTTGAAATCTTTCCAAAAATGCATTGGAAAATTTTTTTTTTGAATTTTTATCGGGACACCCCCCAAATTTGTTCGAATCCACCCAAAAATAAATCCATTTTTTTTTGTTTAAAAAAAAATGATATTTAGGAGTGGCGCAAGCCCCATGAAGTTTAACATGTATTTCCCATAAGAAAAAAAGACGTTTTTGTAAATCTTATTCAGAATCCTCAATATTATCTCAATCGAGTTGAAACTCAACATTTCTCTTCACAATTAGCCATAGAATACGAATAAAATATCACTTTTAAAAAAACCAACACCATAAGTCTGTTTTATAGGGTCCCAAAGAAACCCCATAAGTGAAAAAATGGGTTTTGCGAACTTTTGGCGCTACTAATGATTTTTTTGCGGGTTTTTTAATGAGAATTGTTTCTGAAACATAAAATATTACTTTATACTGAAAATTAGATATTTTCATGATTGTTTAAACAATTTATTATTGTTTTTAGCAATTTTCTCATAGAATGGAGTTAGAAAGACGCTGTTTTTCACAAATTTTCCATTTGTTGTCCAATTTTCAATTAGAGGGAAGTGATGTTTCATTAATGTTAATAATAGTGATTGTTTAAACAATTTATCATAATTATTAATAATATTATATTTGAATAATGCTAGAAAGATGCGGATTTTTTTTTAATTTCTGGTTTTTTGTCCAATTTTTATATGTAGTAAAGTAATAATAAATTCTAGTTAACAAAATAATTGTTTAAACAATTTATTATAATTATTAATAATATTATATTTGAATATTGCTAGAAAGATGCGGTTTTTTTTAAATTTCTGGCTATTTGTTTAATTTTCATTTGGAGTGAAGTAATAATGAATTCAAGTTAACAAAATAATTGTTGAAACAATTTATTATCATTGTTGATAATATTCTCTTTGCTTAATCGGTAGAATGTTGCGGTTTTTTCTGAAATTTTCAACTGTTTGTTTATTTTTTATCAGGCGTGACTTGATAATTAATTAGATTTAGCAAAAATAATTGTTTAAACAAATTATTATTGTTTATGACTATCTTCATCTGTATCGATTGCGCCTGATAGTTGCGGTTTTATGGCAATTTTTACCTTTCTGTCCTTTTTTCACTTCGTGAGGTAATAATTAATTAAAGTTAACAGAAAAGTTGTTTAAACAATTTAATATTGTTTATAACTATATTTTCTTAGATAAGTGCCACAAAGTGGCGGTTTTTTCTAAAAAAGATTTTATGAAAATATTTTATTCTAAAACAGATTTTATGAAAAACCGCCACTTTCTAGCACTTATCTAAGAAAAGATAGTTATAAACAATATTAAATTGTTTAAACAACTTTTTTGTTAACTGTAATTAATTACTACCTCACTAAGTGAAAAAAGGACAGAAAGGTAAAAATTGCCAAAAACCGCAACTATCAGGCGCAATCGATATAGATGAAGATAGTCATAAACAATAATAATTTGTTTAAACAATTATTTTGTTAACTTGAATTCATTATTACTTCACTCCAAATGAAAATTAAACAAAAAGCCAGAAATTTAAAAAAACGCATCTTTCTAGCATTATTCAATTATAATATTATTAAGTATAATAAATTGTTTAAACAATTATTTTGTTAACTTGAATTCATTATTACTTCACTCCGAATGAAAAGTGGACAAAAAACCAGAAATTTAAAAAAAAACCGCATCTGTTCAGCATTATTCAAATATAATATTATTAATAATTATAATAAATTGTTTAAACAATTATTTTGTTAACTTGAATTCATTATTACTTCACTCCAAATGAAAATTAAACAAAAAGCCAGAAAAAAACCCGCATCTTTCTAGCATTATTCAATTATAATATTATTAAGTATAATAAATTGTTTAAACAATTATTTTGTTAACTTGA
>CAKNYM010051661.1:131456-145644 GCA_932195095.1 Andricus curvator | reverse complement strand
TTTTTTTTTTAATTACAATAGGAGAATTTTATGGTGATTGTCCAAATTTGGTCGTTGGATTCTTGTTTTTATTTTCAGGAATTCTGTTCCTTTTGAAAATTTTTTGAAAATTTGAAAGAAAAAATTTACGTGGAAAAAAAATTGCCTTCTTTTTTGGACAAAAAGTAAAAAAGAGGAAAGAAAAATGCGAAGACAACCAACCACATCCCCTGCCTTCTTTTTTTTTTAAGAGAAGGAAGGGGATGCTGTTGGTTGGCTTCTCATTTTTCTTTCCTGTTTTTTATTTTTTGTCCAAAAAAGAAGGAAATTTTTTTTTTAGAAATTTTTTTTTGTGTAAATTACAATAGGAGCATTTTATGGTGATTGGCCAAATTTGGTCGTTGGATTCTTGTTTTTATTTTCAGGAATTCTGTTCCTTTTGAAAATTTTGAAAATTTTTTATTTGAAAATATTATAGATCAATTGATTTTGCTGGAACCAAGGAATCTTTTATATTCTTGCATCAACTTTGAATTATGTTGAAGAAAAAAGTTTTACTATAAAAACCGTATTTAATTTAAGAATTTTAAATTTGAATAAAATCAAATTCAAAATCCTATTTAACGTTCAATGCCCCTATTGTAATTTGCAAAAAAAAAAAAAATTATCCTAAAAAAACAATTTCCTTCTTTTTTGGACATAAAATGAAAAAGAGGAAGAAAAATGCGAAGACAACCAACCACACCCCCTTCCTTATTTTTTTCAAAAGAGAAGGAAGGGGATGTGGTTGGTTGCCTTCTCATTTTTCTTTCCTCTTTTTTATTTTTTGTCCAAGAAAGAAGGACAATTTTTGTAGGAAATTTTTTTTTTTTAGGATAATTTTTTTTTTAAATTACAATTATTTCAAATACAAATACAATTACAAAATTCGTTAAAATAATTATTTATGCTAAGTTGAATTAATTATTAACTCTCTCCAATTGAAAAGTAGACAAATAGTTTTAAAAAATGCAACCTTCTGGCATTATTCAAATTGAATATTATTAAAAATACTAATAAATTATTGTATTAACTTAATGAAAAAAAAGAACTTTTTTATGATATCCTAGTCCGCTTATTGCATGACGTTATTTTTAGCGATTTTTGACTCGTTATTTGTTTGAAAATTTAATTATTTTGTTGAAAATTCAACTATTTTGGTCCAAAGTTCAACTACTTGGTTGAAAGTTGAACTACTTTGTTAAAAATTCATTTTTTGGTTGAAGATTTATCTTTTTAGTTTGAAATTTAACTATTTTGTTGAAAGTTCGTTCCAATTTTGTTGAAAATTAATTCTTTTAACTGAAAATTTAACTATTCCATTTTTTATTACAAATTTCTCTTTTTTAGTTTAAAATTCAACTATTTGGTTGAAAATTCATCTTTTTTAGTTGAAAATTCAAGTAATTGGTTGAAGATTCATGTATTTTGTTGATAATTCATCTTTTTCTTATAGAAAATTAACTTTCTTGTTAAAAATTCTTCTTTTCAGGTTTAAAAGTCAACTCTTTTGTAAAAAAAATCGACTGTTTAGCTTGAATACTTAAGGATAATTCGTTTTTTTTGGTTGAATTTTTTTTTTAACTACATAATTAACTGTTTTAGTTTTTAAACTGCAAATTTAACTTTTCCATCTTTTGTTGAAAATTTATCTTTTTTAGTTCAAAATTCAACT
Organism: Andricus curvator; assembly: GCA_932195095.1. Classification (NCBI taxonomy): domain Eukaryota; kingdom Metazoa; phylum Arthropoda; class Insecta; order Hymenoptera; family Cynipidae; genus Andricus; species Andricus curvator. The sequence goes on along the minus strand of CAKNYM010051661.1, from coordinate 143,951 downwards.
ATTTGGTTGAAAATTCATGAATTTTGTTGAAAATTCCTCTTTTGGTGGAAAATCAATCTTCTTGGTAGAAAATAACTCTTCTTGGTAAAAATTCATCTTTCAGGTTAAAAGTTCAGCTTTTTGGTAAAAATGTCAACTATTTTATTGAAAGTTTAATTATTTTTCGAAAAATTCAACCATTTGGTTAAAGTGATCTTTTTTGGTTGAAACATGTAATACTTAATATTTCAAAAACAAAATTTTTTTATTTTTAATTCAAAAAGAGTTGAATTCAACCAAAAAATACGAATCTCCAACAAAATAGTTGAATCCTCAACCAAAACAGATTAATTTTCAAAACAAGCAGTTGCACTTTTAACCAAAAAAGACAAATTTTCAACAAGAGATATGAATTTGTAACCAGGAAAGGTCAATTTTCAAGTTAAAATAACATTTTTCAACCAAAAATGAAATAGTTAAATTTTTAATTAAGAAAATTAATTCTCAAACAAAAAAATTAATTTTTGGAAAAATGGTTCAACATTCAACCAAAGAGTTGAATTTTCAACCAAAAAGTTGATTGTTCAACCCGCAAAATTGAATTAACTTTTTTGTTGAAAATACAGATATTTGTGAATTGAAAATACATCTACCTTATAGAAAATTCGTCTTTTTATTTTGAAATTTTAACAATTTGGTTGAAAATTAAACTATTTCGTTCGAAATTAACTCTTTATTGAAAATTAAATTCCTTATTGAAAATTCTTCTATTGCAGTTTAAAAGTGAACTATTTTCTAAAACATTCGACTTGTTAGCTTGAAAACTGAAATATTTTGTTAAAAATTCGTCTATTTTTATATAAAATTAATCTCGTTTGTTGAATTCATCTATATGGTTGAGAATTAAACTGTTTTGGTAAAAATTCTTCTTTCTTCATTGAATTCACCTGGTGGATAATTCGTTTTTTTTAAAGCCAAAACAATGAATTTTCTACAAAAAAGTTGAATTTTAACCCGAAAAATGAATTTTTAAGAAAAAAGTTAATTTACGACGAAATAGTTAAATCCTCGACTAGAACAGATTAATTTTCAACAATGCAGTTGCATTTTTAACCAAAAAAAGACAAATTTTCAACAAAATAGTTGCATCCTAAGCCAAAATAAAAAATTCATTTTCAACCAAGCATATACATTTATTTTCTACCAAATAGTGATATGTATATAGTCATATACTTTCAGTTAAAAATTAATTTACAACCAAAAAACAAAGATTTTTCAACAAAATAGTTAAATTTTCAAACAAAAACATGAATTTTTAACCAAGAGGAATAATTTTCTACCGGAAAAGACGAATTTCCAACAAAATACATGTACTTTCAATCAAATTGTTCAATTTCAAACTAAAAAAGATACATTTTCATTAAAAATGAAATCGTTAAATGTTCAGTTAAAAAATTAATTTTTGACCGAAAATGAAACGAATTTTAAACATAGCAGTTGAATTTTTAACCAAAGAGATAAATCTTAAAAAAAAAAAAATTTAACAAAATAGATGCATTTTCAACAAAATGATTAAATTTAGGAGAATGAAAAAAATTACCACTGAATCAAGAGAATATCGGTACGAATACGGATGATACAATGTAAATTTCCTTGGGACCAGAAATATTTTCTTAGATAAGAAAATATTGTATCATCCATATTCAGAACGTTATTTTCTTGATTAAATATTAATTCTTTTTCGATGCATCAAATATTGTTAACTCATTATTCATTGTTCGATTGACGGTCATCTAAAATTCCATTTATATTTTTTATTTAAAAATAGGAAGGGGGTCAACTTTAGTCACAAAAAAAAACGAAATTTCACAAATTGTCAAAAGAAGGAGGGGTGCGTCAAAAAACACTGAAAATAGCGTCACGTAATAAGCGGATGCTCCCATACCGGAAATAAGAAAAGAAGAAAAGTCAAATTCTCGGCAAGATTTCCTCCGAGTGTCTATCTAGCACAAAAAAGGTGTTGCCAACATCACCTCTGTCCTAGATTCGGGTTTGTAACCTTTAATAAGATTTCAGTTGCACCTCGAGGTATTTCTTGACATTTCCAACCTTTCTTACGGACTAATATTGATACGGGCTTCTTTGGCTTGCCTCCTACTCAGATTCAATCTCGCAGAATTTAATTTATTTCCTCCGTTTCTTGATATCTTTTATGGTGGGTCTCTTAACCGACAATATGAATTACTTTCTTCATTTGAAATAAATTTTACCGACAGTAAGGATACAATAAAATCGCATAGACGTTTACAACACCAAACAGAATTGCAATGCGTTGAAAGAAAATGACACTTCAATTGTCAAGGGAGAAAATAAACATTATGAAGAATGCCGAGGAAATCCAACAAGTACAAACTTGCGGATGTTTTTTTTACATTCACTGCAAAAAAATTATTGGCTTTAAGGAAATGTGTTTCTTTGGTTTCTTTTCTTTGAACCAAGGATTTATTTACTTCAGTTGACTAAATGTTCAGAGGCAAAAGAGTCATGCCTCGTCTCAAAGGAATTGTTTCTTTGGTGATATTTGACACAAAGAAATATTTCTTTGCAATAAATGTGGAAATTATTAAGTTAAAGAAATGATTTCTTATGAAGCGAGATTCTTAAAGTTCTGTTGCTCTATCAACAAGAGAGAAGATTATTCCTTTCTTATGATTTTCGTGGTTTGAAAGATAGTTTCAGGTTCAGCCAGAATTATCCCATAATTCCCCAGCGATGATTTTAAGTTTAGACTGGATCTATTTTGTAGGGTTTTTTATAATCTTGTGAGTTCGTTTCTTTCTCTAGAATAATTGTGCAATGCAACAAACCAACTGTATTCACCAGTATGCCAACAAAATGTAACATCTTCTAATTAAGTTCCTACCTGGTCAACATCAATTAACATCAGCTAATCCTACAACACTGTCCTAATTAAATTCTTACCTAGTCAACATCAATAAACATCAGCTAATTATACAACACGGTTAGAAGAAGATACAACAATGGAACAAACTAACTATACATGGACCAGTATACCAACAAAATCCATCATCTTCTAATTACATTCTCACCTAGTCTACATTAAAAATTACCATCAGCTAAAGATTAATATTCACTTTCATTCCAAAAGTCCTTTGTCTGCACGAGACATAAGCAGATCTGGCTTATTTAAAAAAAAATAGTTTCGTTTCCTTGCATATACTTTCCAGAATTTTTTGGTTTGGATCCGAAATCCTTTTAGATATGAGGTATTTTTTAAAACTAAATGTTAAATTATTTCCGAAGCAATCTACATCTTCTCTTGGATTGTTCAAGGATCTATTTTCAATACCCCGGGTGAATGTTATAGGTGGTTACATTCTTTGGAATAATAATATTTGATAACTTTTGAACAAAGTCTTCTGTATGTATTCCTAATTTCTTCGACAGTGTCCTTAATATATTGGTTTGCACCTGAAATTTCAAGTTGTAAAATCTTGGATCTAAAGTAAGTTGAAGTGTTTGGGAATTTGGTAAATGGACTTTTTGAACGGAAGTGAATATTAGTCTTTAGCTGATGTTAATTATTAATGCTGACTACATGAGAATTTAATTAGAAGATGTTGGATTTTGTTGGTATACTGATCCATCTATAGTTGGTTTGTTCCATTGTTGTATCTTCTTCTAACCGTGTTGTATAATTAGCTGATATTAATTGATGTTGACTAGGTAAGGACTTAATTTGAACCGTGTTGTATGATTAGTTGATCTTAATTAATGTTGATGTGATGTTGGATAAGAATTTAATTAGATGATGTTGGATTTTGTTGATGCAATGGTCCATAACACCAATCCTTTGAAAGAACCCATCTGTATAGTTGGTTTGTTTCATTGTTGTATCTTATTTCAACCGTAATGTGCGATTAGCTGATCTTAATTGATATTGAACAGGTAAGAATCTAATTAGAAGATGTTGGATTTTGTTGGCATACTGGTCAATATATTTGCTTTGTTACATTGTTGTATCTTATTCCAATCGTTAGGTATGATTAGCTGATGTTCATTGATGTTGACCAGGTAAGAATTTAATTGGAAGATTTGAATTTTGTTTGTACACTTGTTCATAACACAAATTCTTTGAAAGAACCCATCTGCATAGTTGGTTTGTTTCGTTGTTGTATTTCATTCCAACCGTAATGTACGATTAGCTCATGTTGTTTGATGTTGACCAGGTAAAAATTTAATTTGAACAGTGTTGTACGATTAGCTGATGTTAATTGATGTTGACAAGGTAAGAATCTAATTAGATGATGTTGGATTTTGTTGGCATACTGGTCAATATAATTGGTTTGTTTCATTATTGTATCTTCTTCCAACCGTGATGTATGATTAGCTGATGTCAATTCATGTTGACCAGGTAAGAATTTAATGAAAAGATGTTGCATTTTGTTGATATACTAGTCCAACAACATCCTACCAACAAAATCCAACATCTTCTAATATTAGTCTTCATCTGATCAATGATATTGTTCGGAAACATGTTTCTATTCTTAAAATGCTGGAAAAATCGGCATTGATTCCTAATTTCTCCAGTAAGAATCTAGATTTTACCCACTTTTGTAAGCACTGCTTGAAACATTTTGAAAGTTCTTGTTTACACCGTGAAAATAAAAATTACTATTCAAATAATATGAACTTATTATTATTACATCCAACTGCTGAAAAAATTCTACATTTAAATTTTTATATTTTAACTATTCAAATGTTTTAAACAATGGTGATATTTTTGCAGGTTCCTTCACTTAGTTAATATTTCACTGAATCAAATAAATATTAATTTGCAACCATAATTTGATACTTTTGGTTTAGATATAACCATTTTTGACCAACAGTTCTTGTTTCATCCATCGAAAAAGCTTTTTCCGAAATAAAACATTCTATTTTCCAGCAAAACTATACAAGATACGAAAAAAATGTTGAAAGCAACATTGCTCATCCAAAAATATCTACAAAATTTATATAAGACTATCCTTGATTATCCAATTTTTGGTGGAAAAGGTATAAGTTTTAGTTGAAAATGCAACTGCTTGGTGAAAATTTGGTATATTTTTAGTTGAAAATTCAACTAATGTGAAAATTTATTTAATGATCTTAATTGATAATTGCACTTTTTTGGTTGGAAATTTAACTATTTGGTAAAAAGTTCATATACTTTGTTGGAAATTAAAGAATTTTATTAAAAAGTAATAATTTTTGGTTGAAACCAAATTTTATAATACCATAATTTTATGTAATCCAGATTAATTGATTTAATTAATTTTTTTAACTGAAAAATATTATTCCATTTTTATTCTAAAATTATCCATTTAAGTTGAAGGTTCAACTATTTGATTCAAAATTTATTTCTTTGTCTAAAAAGTAAACTGTTCTTTTTTTTAATTTTCTCTTTGGTTTTGGGAGGAAAATCAAATATTACATTTTTTGTTGAAAATTGACCTCTTTTGGTTGAAAATAATTCTACTTTGTCAACAATTCAACAATTTTGTTGAAAAGTCATTTTTTTGGTAGAAGATTCATCATTTTAGTTGAAAATTCATCTCTTTGGTTCAAAATATAACTATGTTGTTGAAATATTCATTTTTTTAAATTGAAAATTAATTTTTGAACTAAAAAGTCCGTTTCTAAAAGATTCTATGTCAAAAATGTTACAAGGAAATTAAGTTTTGCGGCCACCCTGGAATCATATTCTTTTTAGTGTTTTATCTTCCTTGTATTTCTATTTTTATTACAATGCAATATTTTTGCTCAATTTAATTAATTATTGAGTCACTTCAAGTGTTAAATAGACAAATAATTAAAAATTTCAGAAAAAATCGCAACCATCTAGTTTTGATATAGAAGAAGATACCTATAAACAATAATAACTTGTTTAAACAATTATTATTGCTAAAAATTAAATATTAACTTACTCCAAGTGAAAGGTGGACAAAAAGTTGAAATTGTCAAAAAAACGCAATTTCTAGCATTATCCAAAGGCAACGTTATTAACAATGATAATAAATTGTTTAAACAATTATTTTTTTAACATTAATGAGCCTCACTCTAATTGAAAATTGGACAAGAAGTGAAATTTTTTTGAAAAAACAGCGACTTTCTATCTCTATTTTAAGAGAAAATTGCTAAAAACAATAATAAATTGTTTAATAATCTAATAAAATTATTTATTATAATAAAAATAAATAAAAATAAATGAAGATTTCAATATTAATAATTTATAAAAATTTAAATTTTTATTATATATCTAATTATCAGTGCAGAGTAGTATTTTATGTGTTAGAAACAATTTGCATTAAAATAAAACCGCAAAAAAATCATAATTAGTACCAATATCATTTTTTTCAAAAATTTCTCAAAATATATGAAATTCTAACCAGAAAATTGAATTTTCAACCAAATAAATGAATTCTTAACTGAAAAAAAGAAATTTTGAAGCAAAAACGGAATAGTTACAGTTTCAGCTAAGAAGAAAATTAATTTTCAACTAAAAAGCGAATTTTCAAAAAATTAGTTAAATTTTGAACCAAAGGAATGAATTTTCAACTAAAATTATGAATCTTCATCCAAAAAAATTTATTTTTAACAAAATAGTTGAAATATCAACCCAAAAGATACATTTTCTACCAAAAAACACAAATTTTCAAGAAACTACAAGAATTTTCAACTAAAACAGGTAAATTTTCAGCCAAAAATAGAATTTTCACTATTTCAAGTTAAAAGAATAAATTTTCAACCAAAAAAAAAACAACAAATTTTCAACCAAATAGTTAAATTTTCAACAACAGAAAAAAGAATTTTCGACAAAATAGTTCCATTTTCTCTCTAAAAAAATTAAATTTTTAACGAAATAGTTAAATTTTCAACCAATAGATAAATTTTCCACCAAGAAGATTAAATTTCTATTTAACAAATTAGTTTTCCACAAAAGATGGAATAATTCAATTTTCAGTCACATAAGTGATAGTTTAACTTAAACTATGTATCTTCGACCAAAAAAATGAATCTTTAACCGAATAATTGAATTTTCAACCCAAAAGATTAATTTTCTACCAAAAAAGACAAATTTTCAACAAAATACATGCATTGTCAACTTAAACAGATATATTTTCAACCAAAAATAGAACAGTTAAATTTTCAGTTAAAAAAATTAATTTTCAACAAAATAGTTCAATTTTTAACCAAAAAAATAAAGTTGTATCCAAAAAGATTAAATTTCAACTATTGAGACTACTTTTCTACAAAAAAACACGAATTTTCAACAAAAAAGTTGAATTTGCACCTAAAACAGATTAATTTTTGAATTCAAACCAGAATAGTTAAATTTTCAGTAAAAAAAATAATTTTCAACTAAATAAAATAAATTTTTAACGAAATATTTAAATTTCAACGAAACAGATGATTCGTCCTTTTGTCTCAAAACTTCACCTATTTGATTGCAAATTGAACTGCTTTTTGTTGAAGTTCAATACTTTCATTTAATAATTCGACCATTTGTTTAAAAATTCATCTTTGTAGATTGAAAATGCAACTATTTGGTTGTAAATGCAACCAATGTAATTTTGTTATAAAAATTCTACTTTTTTGATGAAAATTGAATCGTTTTGTTAAAAATTTGACTCTTTTATTGAAAATTTGCCTTTTGGATAGAAAATTCCTCTTTTTGAATTAAGAAGACGTTTTCTAACAAATTCGTCCTTTTGGCTTGAAAATTAAACTATGTGATTGAAAATGCAACTGTTTTTGATGATATCTAGAGGTAGCCTCTAAATATCTTTTTTTTTTAAACAAAAAAAAAGATTTCTTTTTTGTCGATTCAAACAAATTTCCGGGCGATATGAATGAAAATTCGAGAAAAAAAAATTTCAATAAATTTTTGAACCACCCTAATGAGGACGCTTCCTTGGTAGATCCTTAAGAATATGAATGAATAACTTCTCAATTTGGTTGGAGACTGCACCAGCTCGGGCGGGTGGATTTGGGTGGAAATTCGGCAACGTCGATGCAGCCGTTTCCAAGGATTACGTTCGCGAGATAGCTACTAATAGGATTAAGTTGCACCCCAATGGCGGACTGTTATCAATTTACGTTCATAATGCCAATCTGCATAGCTTTCGCGAAAAGATGCTACTTCAAAATACGACTTTTATTGATAACGCTCGTTTCACGAGCACTTTGCTTCCCGTTAGCAAATGAATTTGCTTCCTCCTAAAGAAAGCATGAGTTATTTTTTTCAATAATAGACAAACCAAAGTCTTCATTTTGCTCAATTTAAAAATATAAATTTACAAAAAATACAAAATTAAAAAATAATACAAAAAATGTTTAAATACAAAGAGAAATCAGCCAACTCAAAGGACCCCGCACAAAATGTATTGAAAAAAGGTCTCGGTGGATTTCGATAATTTTTTGATATTTTGTAGAACATGACCCCCCGAACAAAAAATCATAATGACAAAACCCCGAAAAATGGATAGATTTTCATCTGCACCGCGCCAAAAGTACCCTTTCAGACCAGCATTCACGCTACATAGGGTACCTTTGGCGCGGTGCAGACGAAAATCTGTCCATTTTTCGGGGTTTTGTCAGAAGGATTTTTTGTTCGCGGGGCCATGACCTACAAAATGTCACAGTTGCAGAGTGCTAAGTGTTTTCAGTGAGCTTCGCGCCAATAGCTTCTATGTAGCGTGAATGCTGGTCTGAAAGGGTACTTTTGGCACGGTGCAGACGAAAATCTGTCCATTTTTCGGGGTTTTGTCATTAAGATTTTTTTTTCGGGGGGTCATGTTCTACAAAATATCAAAAAATTATCAAAATCCACCGAGACCTTTTTTCAATACATTTTGTGCGGTGTCCTTTTGTAGCTTTATGATTTCTTTACAAAAATTGTCAGAATTACTCTATTTGAAAATTTATGATCAAAAAGTATTTTCTATTCATGCGTCAACTTTGAATTATGTCGATGAAAATTTTTTTTCTGTTTGAAAGAGATGATTCAAATATTATAAATGAGCATAACTTCCTTAATCTTCAATAAAATGTATTAACATTATAGATCAATCGATTTGCCTCGAATCAAGGAATCTTTTCCGTTCTTGTATCAATTTTGAATTATGTTAGTGAAAAAAGTTTTATTATAAAAAATCGTGTTTTCAAATATTATGCATTACCATTGCTTCTTTACTCTTCAATAAAATGTATCAATGCTATGGGTCAATGGATTCGTCTTGAATCAACACAACTTTTCTATTCTTGCATCAACTTTAATTTATGAGCATGAGAAAATTTTTACTATAATTTACTATTAATTTCATGACAATTTCAGCAACATTTATAATGAGTTAATAAATTTCATGATTTTTTTGAGCAAATTTAATAAACAAATGCATTAATCAGCCATTTGTCGACAGAAAAATTCGTTTTTTTTAGTCAACTTTTTTAATTCGGAACTTTGTGATAATTTCAGAAAAACTCATAATTTTTTGATCAATTTTATGAGTTTTTTTAACAAATTTAATAAACAAATGCATTACTGGGGCATCTGTCGACAGAAAAATTCTGAGGAACTTAAACTGAAAGGACTGAGATTGAAAAAAAAAAAAAACTTTTTCGTCGACAGATACGTAAATAATGCACATGTTATTATATTTGTTTAAAACATGATAGAATTTATCAACTAAGTAAGAGTGTCAATGAAATTATCATTAAGTTTCTAATTAAAAAGACTGATATTGAAAAAAGAAAGAATTTGTCCGTCCACAGATGCCCGAATAATGCATTTGTTTGTTAAATTAAAAAAAAATTAAAAAATTTATCAACTTATCGTGAATGTTGCTAAATTTATTATGAAGATCCCAATCAAAAAGTCTGATATAAAAAAAAAGAATTTTTCCGTCGACAGATGCCCCAATAATGCATTTGTTTATCCCCAAAGACTTCAGAAAGATTTCGAAGGTTTCGCAAAGATTTCGGATAGATTTAAAACATTTTACAAAGACTTCAATAATTTCCCAACGATTTCAATAATTTCACAAATATTTCCAAATATTTCAAAAATATTTTGCAAAGATTTCTAAAGATTTCAGAAAGATTTTACAAAGATTGCACAAAGATATCAATAATTTCTCAAATATTTCGCAAAGACTTTCAAAGATTTCACAAAGATTTGAATGATTTCCTAAAGATTTCAACATTTTTACAAATATTTTGCAAAAAATTTACAAAAAATACAAAATTACAAAATAATACACAACATTTTTTAAATACGAAGACAAATCAAATTTTGTATTCGAAATTATAATTTTTCGAGCTGGAAAAGAGAAGGGCAAAGTGCTGTCGCACCCTATCCCTTTCCCAACTTTATTGATTTCTTTAAAAAAAATTTCAGAATTATTCTATTTAAAAATTTATGATCAAAAAGTCTTTTCCGTTCATGCATCAACTTTGAATTATGTTAATGAAAAAAGTTTTACTATAAAAACCCGATTTTCAAAATATATAAATTACCATAACTGCCCTACTCTTTAATAAAATTTATTATTATTATAGGTCAATCGATTCGTCTCGAAGCAAGGAATCTTTTATATTCTTGCATCAACTTTGAATTATGCTAAAGAAAAAAAGTTTTATTATAAAAAATTGTGTTTTCAAATATTATGCATTACCATTGCTTCCTTACTCTTTAATAAAATGTATGAATTCTATGGGTCAATCGATTCGCCATGAATCAACACAACTTTTCTATTCTCGCATCAACTTTAAATTATGAAAATTAAAAAATTTTTACTACATAAATCAATTTTAAAAATATATAAAATAACATAACTTCCCTAATCTTTATTAAAATGTATTAATATTGTAGGTCAATCGATTAGTCTCGAACCAAGGAATCTTTTATATTCTTGCATCAACTTTAAATTATTATAATGAAAAAAGTTTTACTATAAAAACCCGATTTTCAAAATATATAAATTACCATAACTTCCCTACTCTTTAATAAAATTTATTAATATTATAGGTCAATTGATTCGTCTCGAACCAAGGAATCTTTTATGTTCTTGCATCAACTTTGAATTATGATGAAGAAAAAAGTTTTACTATAAAAACCCGTATTTTCAAATATTATGCATTACCATAGCTTTCTTACTCTTCAATAAAATGTATCAATATTATAGGTCAATCGATTCGTCTCGAATCAACACATCTTTTCTGTTCTTGCATCAACTTTGAATTATGTTAATGAAAAAAGTTTTACTATAAAAAACCGATTTTCAAAATATATAAATTACCATAACTTCCCTATTCTTTAATAAAATGTATTAATATTATAAGTCAATCGATTCTTCTCGGACCAAGGAATCTTTTATATTCTTGCATCAACTTTGAATGATGCTAATGAAAAAAGTTTTACTATAAAAAACCGATTTTTAAAATATTATTGAGTGTTCAAAAAAATTCAATAAATATTTTTAGAAATCCTTCAGTAAGTTTCAAGATATTAGTGAGGAAAATAAGCTTTCAAAATTTCAGCAAACGTAGAGCCCATAAATATTAACAAATATTTTTGGAATATTTGCGAAATTATTGAAACCTTCAGAAAATCGTTAAAGTCTTTGTGAAATATTTTAAACATATCTGAAATCTTTACTGAATCTTTGGGAAATTATTGGAATCTTTGCGAAATATTAAAAATATCTATGAAATTATTGAAATCTTTGTGCAATCTTTGAAATAATTAAAGGCTTCGTGAAATCTTTTGGAAATAATTTAAATCTTTGTGAAATCTGATTGAAAGCTTTGGAAATTTTTAATAAATATTTAAAATATTTAATAAATGAATGTAATATAATTTAATTTAAAAAATCTTGGAAATCTTTCTGCAATCTTCGAAATATTTGTGAAATAATTTAAGTCTTTGTGAAATCTTTAGAAAATCATTAAAATCTTTCTGAAATCTTTGGAAATCTTTGCGTGCTATTTGAAATATTTTTGAACTATTTGATGATATTTGTGAAATCATTTAAATCTTTCGGAAATGATGTAGGTCTTTGTGAAATCTTTTAAATATATCCGAAATCTTTGCGAAATATTTGTTAAATTTTTTTAATCTTTAGGAACTCGTTCTAATTTTTGAATTCTTTCTTAAATCTTTGGAAATATTTGTGAAATATTTGATATACTTTAAAAATATTTGATAATATTTATGAAATTATTGAAATCTTTGTGAAATCTTTGGAAAATCATTGAAGTCTTTATGAAATCTTTTAAATCTGTCCGAAATCTTTGAGAAATCATTGAAATCTTTGTGAAGTCTTTGTAAAATTTTTCTGATATCTTTAGAAATCTTGCGAAATTTTTGAAATATTTTTGAAATATTTGGCAATATTTCTGAAATTATTTAAATCTTTGGGAGATCATTAAAATCTTTGTGAAATAATTAAAGTT
>CAKNYM010051661.1:120108-131446 GCA_932195095.1 Andricus curvator | reverse complement strand
TTAAATCTTTGGGAGATCATTAAAATCTTTGTGAAATAATTAAAGTTTTTGTAAAAAAATTTTTAATCTATTCGATATCTTTGCGAAATATTTGTAAAAACTTTGAAATCTTTAGGAAATCATTCAAATCTTTGTGAAATCTTTGAAAATCTTTGTGAAATATTTGAGAAATTATTAATATTTTTGTGAAATCTTTGTAAAATCTTTCTGACATCTTTAGAAATCTTTGCAAAATATTTCTATATTTTTGAAATCTTTGGAAATATTTGTGAAATTTTTTAAATCTTTGTAAAATCATTGAAGTCTTTGTAAAATCTTTTACATCTATCTGAAATCTTTGCGAAACCTTTGAAATCTTTCTGGAATCTTTAGGAAATCACTAAAAATTTTTAATTTATTATTTTTATTTTTAAATTAGGCTTTCAATTTTTTTATAAATAAACAAATATGACGAAAAATTTGCCATTGTTTCCATTTGACGTTTCTGCTGCTTGTCAATAACAGGAAAATTGTTAAAATCGCCTATGTTTCATAGAGTAACATTAGTTGAAGATGTTGCAATATGACATAATGAAGAAAAAAAATTTTTATAAACAAATTATTTGTTGAAAGAATGTTTTCTGCGATTATCCATAATTTTAAGTTTTTTCAAGTTATATTGCAAGAAATTTTTGTCAATATTATAAACAAATTTAATAAACAAATGCATTAATCAGGCATTTTTCGACAGAAAAATTCGTTTTTTTTCGATGTCAGTTTTTTAAATTAGGAACTTTATGATAATTTTACCATAATTCATAATTTGTTGATTAATCTTATGATTTTTGCAAACAAATTTAATAAACAAATGCATTATTCGGGCATTTGTCGGCAGAAAAATTAGTTTTTTTCAATGCGAGTCCTTTCAGTTGGGAACTTCATGACAATTTCAGCAACATTCATAATTATTTGATAAATTTCATGATTTTTTCAAACAAATTTAATAAACAAATGCATTAATCAGCCATTTGTCGACAGAAAAATTCGTTTTTTTTATGCCAACTTTTTTAATTGGGAACTTCGTGATAATTTCAGAAAAATTCATAATTTTTTGATCAATTTCATCATTTTTTTGAACAAATTTAATAAACAAATGCATTATTGGTACATCTGTCGACGAAAGATTTTACGAATATTTCACAAAGATATCAATAATTTCTCAAATATTTCCAAATATTTCAAAAATATTAAAAATATTTTGCAAAGATTTCTAAAGATTTCAGAAAGATTTGACGAAGATTTCACAAAGATATCAATAATTTCTCAAATATTTCGCAAAGATTTTCAAAGATTTGAATGATTTCCTAAAGATTTAAAAATTTTTACAAATATTTCGCAAAGATATCGAATAGATTTAAAAGATTTTACAAAAACTTTAATTATTTCACAAAGATTTAAATAATCTCACAAATATTGCCAAATATTTCAAAAATATTTAAAAATTTTCCCCAAAGATTTCTAAAGATTTGAATGATTTCCCAAAGATTTCAATAATTTCACACAAATTACCAAATATTTCATAAATATTAAAAATATTTCGCAAAGATTTATAAAGATATCAGAAAGATTTTACAAAGACTTCACAAAAATTTCAATGATTTCTCACAGATTTCGGGTAGATTTAAAAGATTTCATGCAGACTTCACTGATTTTCCAAAGATTTCAGAAAGATTTCAAAAATTTCATAAATATTACCAAATATTTTAAAAATATTTCACAAATATTTATAAATATTTAAGAAAGAATTCACAAATTAGAATAAGTTCCTAAAGTTAAAAAAAATTTCACAAATATTTCGCAAAGATTTCGGATACATTTAAAAGATTTCACAAAGACTTAAATCATTTCTCAAAGATTTCAATGATTTCAGAAATATCATAAAATATTTCAAATATCACGCAAAGATTTCAGAAAGATTTTAATGATTTTCTGAAGATTTCACAAAGACTTTAATTATTTCACAAATATTTCAAAGATTTCCAAGATTTTTATTATTAAATTATATTAAATTTATTCATTAAATATATTTAATAATTCTTAAAAATGTCCAAAGCTTTCAAAAAGATTTCACAAAGATTTAAATTATTTCCAAAAGATTTCACGAAGCCCTTAATTATTTCCAAGATTGCACAAAGATTTCAATAATTTCATAGATATTTTAAATCTTTCGCAAAGATTTCAGTTAGATTAAAAAAAATTCACAAAGACTTAAATTATTTCACAATGATTTCAGGCAGATTAAAAAAAATGAAAACGGTCCGATGAATTTAATCATTTCGGTGGTGATTTAATCATGCGCGGAAGTCGTGAGTCGAATTTTCCGAACCGACTCAAGCTCTGATCGAATTGAAAGAATTCGAACCGACTTAGCGCAGGACTAATAAGTCGAATTTTTCGAAAATGACTCAAGTTTAAATTTAGTCGAATTTTCCGAACCGACTCAGGGCGGAAGTCATGAGTCGAATTTTCCGAATCGCCTCAAGCTGCGATTGGTTCAAAAAATTCCAACCCAACTCAGAACGGGAGTCATGAGTCGAATTTTCCGAACCGACTCAGCGCGGGAGTCATGAGTCGAATTTTCCGGACAGACTCAGCGCGGAAGTCATCAGTTTAATTTTCCGAACCGTCTTAAGCCGTTATTGGTTCGAAAAAACCTGAACTAAGTCAGCCCTTGAGTTATGAATCGAATTTTCCGAACCGACTCAAGCTCTGATCGAATTTAAAAAAATCAGAACAGACTCAGCGCGGGAGTCGTGAATCGCATTTTCCGAATTGACTCAAGCGCTGATTGAATTGAAAGAATCTGAACTGACTTAGCGCGGGAGTCGTGAGTCGAATTTTCCGAACCGAATCAAGCTCTGATCGAATTCAAAAAATCCGAACAGAGTCAGCGCGGGAGTCACCAGTTTAATTTTCCGAACTGTCTTGAACTGTAATTGGTTCGAAAAAATCTGAACCGCCTCAGCGCGGGAGTCGTGAGTCGAATTTTCCGAACCGACTCAAGCTCTGATCGAATTTAAAAAATCCGAACAGGCTCAGCGCGGAAGTCATCAGTTTAATTTTCAGAACCATCTTAAGGTGTGATTGGTTCAGAAAAAACCGAACCGACTCAGCCCGTGAGTCATAAATCGAATTTTCCGAACCGACTCAAACTATGATCGAATTTAAAAAATCCGAACAGACTCAGCGCGAGAGTCGTGAATCAAATTTGCCAAACCGACTCAAGCTCTGATCGAATTTAAAAAATCCGTCCAGACTCAGCGCGGGAGTCACCAGTTTAATTTTCCGAACCGACTCAAGCTCTGATCTAATTTAAAAAATCTGAACAGACACAGCGCGGGAGTCCTGAGTCGAATTTTACGAAAGTGATTTAAGTTTATATTTAGTCGAATGTTTTGAAACCGACTCATCGTGTGAGTCATGAATCCAATTTTACAAAAGTGATTCAAGTTTAGAATGAGACGAATTTTTCAAAATCTACTCAGCGCATGAGCCATGAGTCGAATTTTACGAAAGTGACTCAAGCGTAGATTGAGTCGAATTTTTCGAAATCGAGTCAAGCTGTGATCGAATCGAGAAAGTCTGAACCGACTCAGCACTCTGAGTCATGAGTCGAATTTTACGAAAGTGACTCAAGTTTAGATTTAGTCGATTTTTTGAAAACCGACTCACCGCTTATGTCATGAGCATAATAAAATCCAACTATTTTCCGTTGAAAGTTCATTTTTTAAATTGAAAAGTCTACTATTATTTTTGTTATTCTAAATTTATTTCTTTTGGTTTAAAATTAATTTTCTTAACTAAAAATGTAACTCATCCATTTTTGGCTGAAATTTGATATTTTTTAGTT
The DNA here is from genome assembly GCA_932195095.1 of Andricus curvator. NCBI lineage: Eukaryota > Metazoa > Arthropoda > Insecta > Hymenoptera > Cynipidae > Andricus > Andricus curvator. Next base: position 127,557 of record CAKNYM010051661.1, on the reverse strand, counting down.
AAAAATTCAACTACTTCGTTAAACATTCATTTTATTAGTTGAAGATTTAACTATTTTGTTTAAAATTCGTTAATTTTTGGTTGAAAATTGATTTTCTTAACTGAAAATTTAACTATTCCATTATTGATTGAAAATTTATCGTTTTTCGTTGAAGCTTTAACAATTTGGCTGCAAATTTAATTATTATTATCAATAATTATAATTAAATTTTCAACCTGATTGTTAAATCTTGAACTAAATTAATCAGTTAAAAATGCATTTTGCAGGTTAAAAATCCATTTTTTCAACTGTAATTTTAAATATTCCATTTTGGTTGTAAAATTTATATAATTTCTTGAAAATTCGCCTTTTTTATCAAATTAATCTTTTTGGTTGAAATTTTATTTTTCTTAGTCAAAAATGCAACTTTTTGGTTGAAAATTAGTCTTTTTGGTTTAATTCAACTGTTTTTTATTTAAAATTCAAATACTTGTTTGTTGAAATATCAAATATTACATTTTTTTAGAATTAATAATTTTAGTTGAATTCGACTATTTTTGATTCTACAGATGCGTTCAGTTAGTTTAGTAGCTTTAAAAAACAATTTAATAAATTTAGGTGCATCACCCTCAGAAAAACGGTTTGATATAAAAGTTTAAATAAAACTCTATCAATCTCAAGTGGAGTTGGTCGAATTGGACTCATGACTCCCGCGCTGAGTCGGTTCGGAAAATTTGACTCATGACTCCCGCGCTGAGTCGCTTTGGATTTTTTTAAAACCAATCACAGCTCCGGACGGTTCGAAAAATTCAACTCATGACTCACGCGCTGAGTCGGTTCGGATTGTTTGGAACCAATCACAGCCTGAGTCGGTTCACAGAATTCGATTCATGACTCACGCGCTGAGTCGGCTCGGATTTTTTCAAACCAATCTCAGCTTGAGACGGTTTCAAAAATTCGACTCATGACTCCCGCGCTGAGTCTGTTCGGATTCTTTCGAACCAATCACAGCCTGAGACGGTTCGGAAAATTCGATTCATGGCTCCCGCGCTGAGTCGGTTCGGATTCTTTCGAACCAATCACAGCCTGAGACGGTTCGGAAAATTCGACTCATGACTCCCGCGCTGAGTCAGTTCGGAAAATTCGACTCATGACTCCCGCGCTGAGTCGGTTCAGACTTTTTTAAACCAATCCCAGCTCGAGACAGTTCGAAAACTTCGATTCATGACTCACGCGCTGAGTCGGTTCGGATTTTTTCGAACCAATCGCAGCCTGATCCGGTTCAGAGAATTCGATTCATGACTCCCGCGCTGAGTGGGTTCGGAATTTTTTTTTAGTCGAACCGGATTATAGTCGGTTCAATGCGACTCATGCACATCACTGATTATAAACTATCTTGCTAAACTTAAAAAATATTAAATTTCATTTTCGCTAACTATAAGAAACCCGAATCCATTTCTTTGACTAGATAAATCACTTTTCATTGGATGGAATGTAAAGCTTGCAGCAAAATAGCAGATTTGCGAAAAATATGAGTTGCGTAACCGTGGACAAAGTAAATCGACATGACAGTGAATGTGGCAGTGGTAAAAGGGTTAGCAAGGAAGGGGTACGAAGTAGGGGTAGGTCTACTGCCAAAACCCGCGACCCAGATACCGATCGACCCACCGACACACACCAGAGAACCCATCCTGTAGTACTCTGCGTTTCAGTACCTCCACCCCTCACCCCTCACCATTCAACTACCGTCCTAACCCTCGCGCTCTCTCTCTCTCTCTCTCTCTCTCTCGTTCTCTCTCTCTCTCACTCTCTCTCTCTCTCTTGTTTCTCGCCCGCAAGAACCCCTTCACCCTCTTCTCTTCGAGCTTCAACCCCTCAACCCTCAACCCCTTCAAACCCCTCGAAATCCGGAATTACATTTGAAAATCTGCCTGCGTTACAATTTATTAGACGATGAAGCAATGGACGGAGAAAAAACAAAGTGTAATCTTTACCCCCGATTTTAGAGTGCTCTTTACCGGCAACCAAAATTAACTTCACGTGGTGCAGGCCTCGGACTCACTTTAGCAATCGAAAATAGTGTAAATAGTGTAAGGGGCCGTATTTAAATCACGTAACGGATTATAGGCCCTCTCCAACCCCCCTGTAAAAAACCGTAACAAAATATTTCTAGCCCCCCCCCCCCACCTCTTACTGTACGTATTTTATGGTTTCCAAAAATAATAAGATATGGGACTAATGGCAATTTTTTTTATTTAAGATAATGTTTTGCAAGGTGAAAATTCATTTTCAAAATTCTCTGATTTTTCCTTGCCAATTTTTTAGTTTTTCCTAATCATTGACATTCAAATACCAGCATTTTATTCTAGTAATATTTTTAACTTAAGGTCTTTCATAAACGGAATAAAACAATATTTCAGATACAAATTTAACATTTTCAAATTTATTTATTTATTTTAAAGAAAAAAATTACTTTTCTACTATATAACATGATTTTTCAACAAAATACTTGCATTTTGAACAAAATATTTGAATTTTCAACAAAAAAGTGCAATAGTTGATGTTTCAACCAAAAAATATGAAATTTCGTTTAAAAAATGAATTTTAAAATCACAAAGAAGAATTTTTAATAAATAAAGATTTTTTAGTCATGAAGAAAAATGTTTACCTAAACTGTTGAACCTTCAAGCCAAAAGATGAGTTTTTTATGTAAAAATTGAATTTTCAATCAGAAAATATGAATTTTCAGTTAAAAAAGATCAATTTTTACAAAATAGTTCAACTTTCAACCAAAGAGATGAATTTTTAACTAAAAATTGTGAATCTTCAACGAAAAAGTGATTTCTCAACAAAGTCGTTTAACCAAAATTTTAAAATAAAATAGTTGAATCCTCAAGCAAACAAGATTAATTTTCAAACAAACCGTTGCATTTTTATCAAAGAAAGATGAAATTTCTACTAAAACAGATGAATTTTTTAACAAAAAAGACAAATTTGAAGAAGATTGAATTTTCATCCCAAAAAGATTTTAATTTGACTTTTCAACCAAAAAGAATGACTTTTTAACAAAACTGTTAAATTTTCAAACATATAATAAATTTTACAGCTAAAAAAATAATCTTCAGGAGAAATATTTTGCAAAAAAAAAAGTAATATAAATATAAATACCAGGCAAATGAATTACTATTAAGAATATTATTTCAGGGTTACCGCAAAACTTCATTTTAAAAATTCCCTAATTTTTCCCTGAATAATTTTTCATTTTCCATTTGATAATTTTTCTTTTTCTGTAGAAATTTCGCCTTTTTTGGTTCAAAAAGCAATTGTCTTGTTCTAAATTAATTTACATTTTTGGGTTGAAAATTGAACTATTTTGTAAATAAAACTCGTGTTTTCGGCTCGAAAGTACAAAAATTTGATAGAAAATTTAGATATTTGGTTGAATATTTCTTTACTTTGTTGAAAATTCTTCTTTTTCGGTAAAAAATTTAAAATCAATTTTTCTAGTAAAAAATGCTTAGTTGAAAATTAATCTGTTTTAGTTGCTGATTCAGGTATTTTATTGAAAATTCATCTTTGTTGGTTAAATCAAACTGTTTTGTATTTTCAATTAAATTATTTTTTGTTGAAATATCAACTATTACATTCTTCGTTGAAAATTCATGTTTTTAGGTTATTTATAATTTTATTTGAATAATTTTTTTTAAATTAATTTTCTTAACAGCAAATTGAACTATTTTGATGTAAATTCAACTGATTGACTGTAAATTATATTTATTGTTAAGATTCAGAACAGTAGAATTTTCGATCTGAAAATATGACGAATCTTTAAACAAACAAAATACTATTTCAACAAAACTTATTGTTATTTTAAATCAAAAACAAATTGAATTCATCGAAAAATGACGATTTTCAACTAAATGGCGTGGAATTTTTAATCCAAAAAGACGAATATTCTACCAAATAGTTAAATTTTCCACCCAATAAAAAACTAATTTTCAACAAAACAGTTTATTTTCAATCAAAAAGTTTAATTTTTGACCAAATAGCTAAATTTTGTACCTAGAAGATTATTTTCTACCAAAAAGACGAATTTTTAATAAAATTATTAGATTTTTAAACAAAAAGATAAATTTTCAACCAAAAAGGATAAACTCTCAACCAAAAAAATTATTTTAAATAAATTAGTTTCATTATCAACCAAGTAGTTGAATTTTCAAACAAAAAAGCTGAATTCTCAAAGAAAAATATAAAAGTTGATATGTCAACCGAATAGTATTTTAATTTTAAATCAAAAAAAGTTGATTCATCTAAAAAAGACGAAATTCAACAAATCAGTTAAATCCTCGACCAAAACAGATTAATTTTCAACCTAAGAGTTTTATTTTTAACCAAAAGAGATCAAATTCTTCCAGAATAATTCTACAAAAAAGTTGTATTTTCAAAAAAAGTTACTTTTCAAGCCAAGCAGACGATTTTTCTACAAAACAGTTTAATTTTCAACCCAAAAATATGAATTTCGAATAGAAAAGTTCATTTTTAACTAAATAGATTAATTATCAACCTAGAAGATTAATTTCCTACAAACAAAAACATTTTTAAAGAAATAGTTTGATTTTCCAAAAAATAGTTGAATTTCCAACCCAAACATATGAATTTTCAACGAAAAAGTTAATTTTCAACCAAATAGATGAATTATCTAACTAAAAGATTAATTTTCTACCAAAAAAGACAAATTTTCAACAACATAGTTACATTCTACAGAAAAGATGAATTTTTAAGCCAAAAATATGAATTTTTAACCAAAAAGTTAATTTTCAACCAAATAGATGAATTATTTTTCTAGAAGATTAATTTGATAATAAAAAAGTCAAATTTTCAACAAAATGTTTTACAAAAAAGTTGAATTTTCAACCCAAAAATATGAATTTTCAATAAAAAGTTAATTTTCAACCAAATAGATGAATTATCTACCTAGAGGATTAACTTTCTTTCAAAAAAACTCAAAAACAAAATACTTGCATTTTTCCAATAATAGTTGAATTTTCAAGCCGAAAATGTGAATTTTTTATAAAAAAGTGGAATTTTGAACCCAAAAATATGAATTTTCAACAAAAAGTTAATTTTCAACCACATAGATGAATTATTTTCCTAGAAGATTAATTTGCTACCAAAAAAGACAAATTTTCAACAAAATGTTTTACAAAAAAGTTGAATTTTCAAGCCAAAAACATGAATTTTCAATAAAAAGTTAATTTTCAACCAAATAGATGAATTATCTACCTAGAAGATTAATTTTCTACCAAAAAAGGCAAATTTTCAACAAAATGCTTACATTTTTCAAAAAATATTTGAATTTTCAAGCCAAACAGGTGAATATTTTAGAAAAAAGTGGAATTTAGAATCCAAAAATATGAATTTTCAATAAAAAGTTAATTTGCAACGAAATAGATGAATTATCTACTTACAAGATTGATTTGCTACCAAAGAAGACAAATTGAGAAGAAAAAGTTAACTTTTTCCAAAAAATAGTTAAATTTTTAACCAAAATATGTGAATTTTCAACAAAAAGTTAATTTTTAACAAAATAGACGAATTATCTACATAGACGATTAATTTTCTTAAAAATATTCAAATTTTCAACAAAATACTTGCATTTTTCAAAAAATAGTTGAATTTTCAAGCCAAACAGTTAAAAAAATGTTTAAATGTTTAAAAAAAAGATGAATTTTGAAACCAAAAATATGAATTTTCGACAAAAAGTTAATTTTCAACCGAATAGATTAATGGTCTGCCTAGAAGATTAATTTGCTACCAAAAAGACAAATTTTCAACAACATAGGTAAATCCTACAAAAATAATGAATTTTCAAGACAAAAATATAAATTTTCAAGAAAAAAGTTGAATTTTCAACCCAAAAATATGAATTTTCAACCCAAACATATTAATTTTCAACCAGATAGATGAACTACCTACCTAGAAGATTAATTGTCTACAAAAAAAAACAATTTTTGAAGAAATAGTTATATTTTCCAAAAAATAATTGAATTTTCAACCAAATATGTGAATTTTTAACGAAAAGTTAATTTTTAACCCAAAAATATGAATTTTCAACAAAAAGTTAATTTTCAACCAAACAGATGAATTGTCTACCTAGAAAATTAATTTGCAACCAAAAAGATAAATTTTCAAACACATAGGTAAATTCTACAAAAAGATAAATTTTCACGCCAAAAATATCAATTTTCAACAAAAAAGTTAATTTTCAACCAAATAGATGAGTTATCTAAATAAAAGATTAATTTTCTACCAAAAAAGACGAATTTTCAATGAAAAGTTAATTTTCAACCAAATAGATGAATTATCTACCTACAAGATTAATTTTCTAAAAAAAAAAAAACAATTTTTAAAGAAATAGTTACAATTTCCAAAAAATAGTTGAATTTTCAACCCAAAAATAAAAATTTTCAACCAAAAGTTAATTTTGAACCAAATAGATGAATTATCTCTATAATTAATATTTCAAAATTGACTTGTTATGTTCCAGAGTGATGTAATGTGAAGGAACTATAGCCCTGAAAAGGATTAGAATGATTAAAATATTATCGGCGTATAACCTTTCTATATAAAAGGCATTGCGGAAGTTTCAAATTATTTAAGTTATAGAATTCAAATTAGTCTCTTATGATATATGAGTACAATCATTATTCATGAGATTCGTGTTCCTTTTTAAAATGAAGTTTATTACACTTCAAGGGCAAAAATTGACAGTAGATGCTGCGATATGAAAGTAATATTAGGTTTTCATTATGTCATAAAAACAACCTTAAGCCGATCAAAGTCTCTGCATTCAGAAAAAAAATTTCAACCAAAAAATCTTTTCTCTTGGATATACATGAAAAGTTGGTTGAATCAAATTTTGATTGATTCAACAAAATATTTGTTTGATTCAAAAAGAGATTTCATTGACCCAACAAAATTGTTTGGTTGAATCAACCAAATACTCCACCTACAAAAAAATTTATTTAAAACAATAAAAAAATTCAGCTGGGTCAAACAAATATTTTGTTATCCATATAATAACCATATTCTATGGTTCCACTTTTCCGAAATTCAGGTTGGTTGCTTTTCTTTTAAATTATTGTGATAAATAAAATAACAAAAAAGAGACAAGCAACGAGAGTTTCATAGGGGAAACCAGTACGAGGTGAATAGAAAAACGTTAAGAGTCACAATGTTTATGACAATTTTGAAGAGTGTGGAAAGTATTCCATACAAAATTAAAGCTGGAACATTAATTTTAAGGAAAACGATGCCATCAGATGAACGAGGTGAATATTCACATCGTACTGTCCCGGTACGAGGAGAATATTCCCATAGTACTGTTCCGGTACGAGAAAATATTCACATCGTACTGTTCCGGTAGGAGGTGAATATTCACATCGTACTGTTCCGGTACGAGGAGAATAT
>CAKNYM010051661.1:105723-120098 GCA_932195095.1 Andricus curvator | reverse complement strand
AGAATATTCACATTGTACTGTTCCGGTACGAGGAGAATATTCACATCGTACTGTTTCGGTACGAGATGAATATTCACATTTTAATCCTTTCGAAACAGTTGTCGCAGGACATCGTGAATGGATTCACGAACCAATAATTCATAACTGTTATTCAAAAACATTTTTTTATTTGTTCAGTGATTATTTACCAACTACCATAGACAAAAAAACTAATAATAATTTTATTTGGTTATTTTCATAAAAGGTATAATCTTGCTTATTTATTTTAAAGTTACTTGGTTGGTAGCACTTACTTGTTCGTGCTCACAAACTTAAAGCAGAACAATTATTTTGATTTTTCAGGGAATCTGTATTATCATTAGAGAATAACAGAAAATATTTAACGTTTTTCAGACTGAATGGAGCGTTGAAAAAAAAATTATTTTAAATGTTGATTTCTGAAAAAAGATCTTCTCTTTGCGCTCCGTTGGGAATCGAACACAGAACTACTGATTTCCGGTCAGGAGCTTTTCCATTAAGCTACTAGAGAGATCAAGAAAAGGAACTTTTTTCAGAAATACACGCATTATTTTTCTAGATGGTACAAATCAAAATTTTCAAGGAATCTGCATTATCATTAGAGAATAACAGAAAATATTTAACGTCTTTTCAGACTAGATGGAGCCATGAAAGAAAAATTATTTTGAATAATTGTTTTTTTTAAAGATCTTGTCCTTTTGCTCCGCTGGGAATCGAACCACAGAACTACTGATTTCCGGTCAGGTGCTTTCGGATTAAGCTACTAGAGAGATCGAGAAAAGAAACTTTTATTTTCTGTTATTCTGTAATGATAATACAGATTCCTTGAAAATTTTGATTTGTACCATCTGTGGTTCATTTTTTCAGGAAGAAAAATATTATAGAAGGAACCACTGAAATAATAGTGAAAGTCATTTAATTGATTAAAATATGATAATCTGTCAGCAGAAAAAATTTTCGTTACAATCTTAAAAATACATTTTTCAATGTTTCAATTAAAAAATAGGAAGCAAGTGGTAAAAAGACTGATTATAAATTTTTTTTTTATTATTTAGGTCTGGGACTCACTTTAGAAAAAAATAATGACTTAAAAAAATACTGTGATAAAATTTTTCAAGTGATAATTTTATTATTTAGTTCAAATTTTTTTTTTAATTCGATAATTTTGTTGAAAAAATCGTACTTCTTGGTTGAAAGTTCGTCTTTTTGGCTTGAAAATTCAACAATTTGATTGATTTTTTTTCTTTCTTGAATACCGATTTTTTTATTGAATATAATCTTTTTTATTTGTAAATTCATCTCTTTCTGTAAAACTGTAATCTTTTTTGGTTAAAAATGCAACTGTCTGGTATAAAAATAATCTGTTTCGGTTGAAAATTAACTTTTTTATTGTAAATCCAACTTTTTTGTAGCAAATTTGTATTTTCGGCTAAAAAATTCAACAATTTGATTGAAAATTTATAATTTTGTTGAAAATTCGTCTTTGTTGATGAAAAATCTTTTCTTTTTTTTAAATACAATTTTTCAGTTGAAAATTATTCAGTTGTATCTGAGGATTCAAGTATTTAGTTAGAAAATAGTATTTTTTGGTTGAATTAACTTTTTTCTGATTTAAAATAAAAATATTTTTTTGTTTAAATATCAACTTTTACTTTTTTTTGTTGAAAATTCAACTCATTGATTTAAAGTTGAACTAATTTATTCAAAATTCATTATTTTGGTTAAAGATTCATAATTTTAGTTGAAAATTCATCTCTTATGTTGAAAATTGAACTGCTTTGTTGAAAATTCGTTTTTTTTTTGTTTAAAATTAATTTTTTGACAGAAAATTTAAATATTTGGTTGAAAATTCAACTGATTGGTTGAAAAGTAACTTTTTGTTGAAAATTAGTCTTTTTGGCTTGAAAACTCAACGACCAGGTAGAAAATTCATTTATTAATAAAAATTGAACTACATATTTCATTTTAGTTTAAAAATGGAACTACTTTAGTGAAAAAATTTAACTTAATAAAATTTAATTTAATTGAGGATTCGTCGTTTTTATTAGAAAATTCATTTTTTGGATTAAAATTAATTTTTTAACTGAAAATTTAAATATTTGGTTGAAAATTAAACTGCTTGGTTGAAAAGTAACCTTTCTTCGTCTTTTTTGCTTAAAAACTCAACAAAATCATAGAAAACTCAATTATTTGGTACATAGTTCAACTGTTTTGTAAAAAATTCATTTTTTGAATCAAAATTTAACTATTCCATTTTTTTTTAAACAATGGTCCATTTTAATTTAAAAAATGCAATTGTTTGGTAAAAAATGTATGGTTGAAAATTCAACTCCTCGGTTGACAATTGAACTACTTTCTAAAAAGTTCATTTTTTGTAATTGAAAATGCATAACTTTTGTTAAATATTTATTATTTTGTTTTTTCAAAATTAATTTTTCTAACTGAGAATTGAACTACTTTGTTGGAAATTTTACCGATTGGTTGAAAATTAACATTTTTGTTGAAAATTCATACTCTCGGGTTGAAAATTCAGCTGTTTAGTTGAAAAGTTTGAGAAAAAAATATATAAACTAAAAACTAATCAAATAATATTTGGGCTAATATCACATTCATTTTTCAAAATATTTATTAGAAAAATTGTGTAATTTTGAATTTTGAAATTCATCCTTTTTGGTTTAATTCAATTATTTTTTTATTTAAAATACAAATATTTTCCTTGTCAAAATATGAACTATCACATTTTTTGTTGAGAATTCATCTTTTTTTGTTGAAAATTCAACTACAATTATTATTTTAGCCAATTAGCGAAAAAGTTTATAAATATTTTTCAAGAAAAATTAAAGAGATAGTGGCGTTGGCGAACAATTGTGAAATATTGTGTCCTTAGTGTAATTTTTTTGGAAATGGTTGGAAAATAGTATCATCGCTCAAAAAATTTTTATGCTACACACAAAAAAATACTATAAAACTTTTTCTTTAAAACCCATTGGCTTTTTCCCATTATTCAGTTCGTACCGGTATTCACCTCATACTGGCTTCCCCTAACATAAAACAAAAATCAATTTGACGCTTAAAGTACCTTTTATCGCAGCTGTTTGTAAAATATCTTTTTATTACCGTCCTCTTCTCGTCAGATTTGTTAGAGATATTGTACATATTTGTATACATAATGTACATAGCGCGCGCAAGGTCATGTACGTGGTGTGCGCAAGCTCATGTATATAGCGTGCGCAAGGTCATGTACATGGGATGCGCAAGCTCACGTACATATGGTGCGCAAGGTCATGTACGTGGCGTGCGCAAGCTCATGTACATAGCATGCGCAAGGTCATGTGCATAGCATGAGCAAGGTCATGTAGGTAGCGTGCGCAAGATCATGTACATAGCGTGCGCAGGGTCATGTACATATCGTGCGCAAGGTCATGTACATAGCTTGCGCAAGGTCATGTACATAGCGTGCGCAAGGTGATGTACGTAGCGTGCGCAAGCTCAAGTGCAGATATACAAGTAAGCGAATATGTGTTCACGTTTCCGTACCCTCTACTTTGTTGCATTACTCTAACTAAAGTGCACTTAAACGTATCGCAGAGTCGTGGCTGCATCTTCATGAAAGCAGATGGACATAATGTGATTTGTTCCGCGGCAAGACCTTACTTATCAGGGTGGCCACTCAAGATTCAGGAATAAATTCCCGGTCATTTCCCAGTTTCCTGGTTCACAGAAAAAGTTAGGGTTTCTATGAGGTTCATTCTGCTAAACTAATCGTAGGTGGCAGCACCGAGCCGAGTACTAGACCCTCTGTCGATGAGATACGAATTTCAACAAAAGAAATTTTGTTAATAAGTATAATGTGCCATTTATACCTTGTAAACATAACAAAATATATTTTTCAAACTTTTTTATCAATATTTATCATATATAATTCGTAAAAGGTTGATAAATCCTTTTCTGACTGTCACATGCAAAGTGAGGTTAGGTTTACTACAGTTCACCATATATTCAATTGTATGTATAATTTCCACTAAAAGTATAAAATACCTTTGCATGTAAGCATTAAACATATATTTAAAGATTATTTACCCTCATATATTTAATTATAAGCAACCGTACACCTAGCACCATATTTTTTCGTCTCTCATCGACAGCGGGTCTAGTACTCGGCTCGGTGCTGCCACCTACGATTAGTTTTGCAGAATGAACCTCATTAGAACCAATTTTTGGTTCCTAAGGAGCTGCAATAAAAAGGAATCGCTCTTGCTGAAAAATAATCCAAAGCGATGAATTTGTTCCAAAAGAGTCTTCACTTGGATCTCCAAAGGAACCCAATTTTAATAGAGACTTTTACAATGAACCTATTTTTCGCAATGAGAGTAGATATAATTACTTGATAAATATAAAATATCGAAAGGGTTGCAAGGTAACCCTTTTGTTTCCACAGGGTTCTGTTGGAATTCAATTTAGGATGCAACTTTAGTGAATCCCCAGTTTTTTCTGTGTTCAGTGACCATTAGTATATAGTCCAAAATTAACAACTGTGTAATGGAAAATTAACTTCATTTTTGAAGCAAAATTTACAGTTTTATAGCCTAATAGCCTTAAAGTACTGAGCATTAACTTCCAATAATAATAATAATAATGAAATCTGTTGAAATGAAAAAAAATGAAAAAAGCATCCAGAGGCGACTGTTGTCGCCTCTGGATGCTTTCTTAGAGCTACCATCATGAAATCTAATTATTTCTGGTTACAAGTTCATTCTCTCCGGTTAAAAAGTCACTATTAAATTTTTGGTCAAGAATTCATCTTTTTGGTTAAAATTCTTATTATTTGGTTTTGTTAAATTTCGACCTTTTGGCTTGGAAATTCAACAATTTGATTACAATTTTTTCTTTTTTAATTAACAAATTTTTATAGTTAAAAATTCATCTCTTCTCATAGACATTTAACCTTTTTTGGTTAAAAAACCAGTGTCTGATTAAAAATGAATCGGTTTTGGTTGAAAATTAACTTTTATGTTGAAAATTCGAATCTTTGGCTCAAAAATACAATAATTTAGTAAAAAAATGAACTATTTGCTTGAAAATTTATGTATTTTTTTTTAAATTTGTCTTTTTTGGTAGAAAATAATTTTTTTGTGTAAAAATGCAACTGTTTAGTTGAAGATTGAGATTCATAATTTTAGTTCAAAATCTATTGTTTTTTTTGTTTGGTTAAAAATTCATTTTTTTTGCGAAAAATTGAACTATTTTATTTAAAATTGAACTATTTCGGTTCTAATTCGTTTTTTTCTTGGCTAAAATCTTTTTTGGTTAAAATTCTTATTATTTGGTTCAAAATTGAAATAGTTTGTTGAAAATTGAACAATTTTGTTGAAAAGTTATACTTTTTGGTTGAACATTCAAGTTTTTTGTTAAAATTCGCCTTTTTGGCTTGAAAATTTAACAAATGGATTGCAAATTTTTCTTTTTCAATTAACAAATTTGTATGGTTGAAAATTCATATATTTTCATAGAAATTTCAACTTTTTTGGTTAAAAAAACAGTGCCTGATTAAAAATGAATCGGTTTTGGTTGAAAATTAACTTTTTTGTTGAAAATTCGAATCTTTGGCTCAAAAATTCAATAATTTAGTAAAAAAATTAACTATTTGCTTGAAAATTTATGTATTTTTTTTTTTAAATTTACTTTTTTGGTAGAAAATAATTTTTTGTGTAAAAATGCAACCGTTTGGTTGAAGATTGAGATTCATAATTTTAGTTAAAACTTTGTTGTGTTTTTTTTTCTGTGAAGAAATAATTTTTTTCAAACTAAAAATTGAACCATTTTATTAAAAATTTAATTATTTCGATTCTAATTCGTTTTTTTTCTTGGTTAAAATAAATTTTTTAAATATAAATTTAACTATTCCATTTTTGCTTGAAAATTTATCATTTCAGTTGACAAATGAATTAATTATTTGGTTAAAAAATCACAGTTGAACTACTTTCTTCAAAATTCAGTTTTTTACGCTAAAGATTCATCTCTTTGGTGGAAAATTAAACTACTTTGCTAAAATTCGTTTTTTGGTTTAAATTTAATTTTCTGTCAAAAATTCCAACTTTTTGTAGAAAAGTCGTCTTTTTGGCTTGAAAATTCAACATTTTAGTAGTAAATTGAATTATTTGTTACAAAATTCAACTGGTTTGTAGAAAACTCGTTTTTAAAAATTGAAAATTAATTTTTTGAATATAAAAATTAAACGATTCCATTTTGGTTTAAAAACTAACCTATTTTAGTTTAAAAAATTCAACTTAAAATTTTTTTTTTAATCCTTAGTAGAAAAATTATCTGTTTGGTTGGTAATTCAATTATTTGGTTAAAAATTCAACTCTTATGTAGAAAGCTCTTTTCTTTGGCTTGAAAGTGTAACATTTTGGATAATTTTTTTTTCTTTATTGACTAAAAAATATTTATTGGTTAAAATTTCAACTTATGACGAAAATTCGTCTTTTTGAACTCAAAATTGATCTAAAAATTTTCAACCAAAAAAATAAATTTTTAACAATGTAGTTCAACTTTCAACAAATTAGTTCAATTTTTGATGCAAAAAAATGAGTAATCGACAAAATAGAGTCCTTCATCAAGACAAAGCACCTTCCCATTAATCGCAGCTTATTCAGCAATTTCTGGGGAAACACGACCAAAAAGATGAATTTTGACCAAAAAAGTTTATTTTCAAGCAAAAAAAAAAGACGAATTTTCAACAATGTAGTTGAGTAGTTGAAATGCATCGCAGCTTATTCAGCAATTTCTGGTGAAACATGACAGAAAAGATGAATTTTTACCAAAAAAGTTGATTTGCAAGCAAAAAACTAATTTTCAACAATGTAGTTGAGCAGTTCAAAATGCATCGCAGCTTATTCAGCAATTTCTGGTGAAACAGGATATTACAGAACTTTGGCAGCAAATCGAATATTTTAGAAAACAGTATAATTCTAAGCCCGAAAAGATGAATGCTTATTATAAAAGTTAATTTTTTAATTGAGAAAGATCAATTTTCAATCAAATAGTTGAATTTTCAAACAGATGCATTTTTAACCAAACAGTTGCATTAACAACTAAATAGTTGAACTTTCAAGCAAAAGAAACGAATTTTAAACAATCTAGTTGAGCTTTTAACCAAATAGTTTAATTTTTAAACAAAAAATATTAAACGTCAACCAAAATCAGTTGATTTTTCGAAAAAATGGTTAAATTTTTAACACAAAAGTTATTTTTCTACGAAAATTAAATTAAAAAAAAAATGGATTTTCAACCAAATATGTAGTTGGATTTTCAACTAAAAATACACATTTTCAACTAAACATACTTTACATTTTAAATCCAAAAGGACAAATATTTGAATTTCAACAAAATAATTAAACTATCAACAAAATTGTTGAATTTTTGAAAAAATAGTTCAATTTTCACATAAAAAATCAATTTTAAACTAGAAGAAAAGAAATTTTCAAAAAAATAGTTAAATTTTCAATCAAAGAGATGAATTTTCAGCCAAGAAGATAAATTTTCTACCAAAAAAGACAATTTTTTAACAGAATACATGAATTTTTAACCAAATACATGAAATTTCAACCAAATAGTTGAATTTGCAACTAAAAAAGAACAATATTTAATTAAAAATATCAATTTTCAATCAAAAAATGGAATAGTTGAATTTTCACTTATCCAAAAAATTAATTTTCAAGCAGAAAAAAAGGAATTTTCAATAAAATAATCAACCAAAAAATGGATTTTTAACGAGGAACCCGACCGAAAATTTCATTCAATTTCAAATATTGATACTTTAACCAAAGAAGATTTTAATTTTTAATCAGAAGTAATTGCATTTTTAATTGAAAGGCTGAAATTTCTACCAAGAAGATTAATTTCCTACTAAAAAATAAATTTTCAACAAAATACATTAATTTTGATCTAAAAAGTTGTATTTTCAACTAAAAAGATCAATTTTCAACCAAAACTGAAATAATTAAATTTTCACTTATAAAAAAAAATTTAACAGAAAAAAAGGGGTTTTGAAGAAAATAATTAAACTTTTAATCAAAGAGATGAATAATCAACCGGAAAAATAAATTTTTAATAAATAAATTCAACTTTTAAACAAGTAGTTAAATTTTTAATTAAAAAATATGCGTTTTGAACGACAAATATAATCATTGATATTTCAACCAAACACTTGAAATTTGAACTAAAAAATAAAAAAATGTAATTAAAAATATCAATTTTCAACAAAAAAATGGAATATTTAAATTTTCACTCATTGAAAAAATTAATTTTCAACCAGAAAAAAAGGAATTTTCAATAAAATCTTCAACCAAAAAAATGCATTTTTAACCAGGGACCAGACCAAAACTTTCATTCAATTTCAAATGCTGATACTTTAATCAAAAAATATTTTAATTTTTAATCAAAAGCATTTGAATTTTTAACCAAAAAGCTGAAATTTCTAGCAAGAATATTAATTTCCAACCAAAAAACGAATTTTCAATCAAATACATGGATTTTCATCCAAATAGTTGAATTTTCAAGTAAAAAGCTCAGTTTTGAAACAAAAATGAAATATTTAAATTATCGCTTATTAAAAAAATTAATTTTGAACCACAAGAAAAGGATTTTCAACAAAAGAATTAAAAATTTAATCAAAGAGATTATTTTTCGAATCAGAAAGACGATTTTTTCCCAAAAGAGTTGAATTTTGAACAAAATAGTTGAATTTTCAACAAAATAGTTGGATTTTCAACCAAAAAGGATACATTTCCAAACAAAAATGGAATAGTTGAATTTTAAGATAAAAAAATTAATTTTTAACACAGAAAAATCGAATTTCCAACAAAAAAGTTAAATTTTCAACCAAAGATGTGAATCTTTAAAACAGTGAATTTTCGAACAAAGCAATTCAACTTTCAAACGAGTATTTAAATTTTCAACCAAAAAAGTTGGATTTTTTAATCAAATAATTAAATTTTCAGTCAAAAAGATGAAATTTTCACCAAGTTTAATTTTCTTCCAAAAAAGACAAATTTTTAACAAAAAACATCAGTTTTCAACCAAACTTTTTAAATTTTGAAACCAAAAAAAAAAACAAGTTATCTACAATAGAGTTGAATTTTCATTCTGAAAATATGATTCTTTAATAAAAAAGTTTATTTTATAGCGAATAGTTAACTTTTCATAACGATAGTCTAATTTTCAACGAAATATTTGAAATTTTCAACCCAAAATATGAATTTTCAAAAAAATAGTTAATTTTCAACCACATAGTTTAATTTTCTACCAAATTGTCGAATTTTCTAGGAAAAAATACGAATTTTCTACAAAAAAAATTCAATTTTCGACTCGAAAATATCAATTTTCAACTAAAATGAGGAATCTTCAACAAAAAAATTAATTTTTTAAAAAGTAATTCAACTTTAAATCAAGTAGTTTATTTTTTACTCAAAAAAGATTAATTCTCAACAAAACATGTAATAGTTGATATTAAAAAAAAATTTCTGAAAAAAGATTTCCTTTTGCTCCGCTGGGAATCGAACCACAGAACTACTGATTTCCGGCCAGGTGCTTTCCCATTAAGCTACTAGAGATCGAGAGAAGAATCTTTTTTCAGAAATACACGCATAATTTTGCTAGATGGTACAAATCAAAAATTTCAAAGAATTTGTATTATCATTAGAGAATAACAGAAAATATTTAACGTCTTCTCAGACTAGATGGAGCTATGAAAGAAAAATGATTTTAAATCATTTTTTTCTGAAAAAGGATCTCCTTTCGCTCCGCTGGGAATCGAACCACAGAACTACTGATTTCCGGTAAGGTGCTTTCCCATTAAGCTACTAGAGACATCGAGAGAAGAAACTTTTTTTAGAAATACACGCATTATTTGGCTTGATGGTACAAATCAAAAATTTCAAAGAATCTGCATTATCATTAGAGAATAACAGAAAATATTTAACGTCTTTTCAGAACAGATGGAGCTATGAAAGAAAAATGATTTTAAATGATTTTGTTCTGAAAAAGGATCTCCTTTCGCTCCGCTGGGAGTCGAACCACAGAACTTCCGATTTCCGGTCAGGTGCTTTCTCATTAAGCTACTAGAGAGATCGAGAGAAGAAACTTTTTTCAGAAATACAGTAGTTCTGTGGTTCGATTCCCAGCGGAGCGAAAGGAGAAGATCTTTTTTCAGAAAAAAATTATTTAAAATAATTTTTTTTGATAGCTTCATCTAGTCTGAAAAGAGGTTGAATATTTTCTATTATTCTCTAATGATGATACAGATTCTTTGAAAAATTTGATTTGTACCATCTAGCAAAATAATGCGTGTATTTCTGAAAAAAGTTTCTTCTCTCGATCTCTCTAGTAGCTTAATGGGATAGCACCTGACCGGAAATCAGTAGTTCTTTGGTTCGATTCCCAGCGAAGCGAAAGGAGATCTTTTTTCAGAAAAAAATTATTTAAAATAATTTTTCTTTCATAGCATCTGTTCTGAAAACCAAAAGGGACGAATTTTCTACCAAAAAAAGTTTTAAAAAATTAATTCTCTACCAAAAAAAAAACGGATTTTCAACCTATTGTTCTATAAATTTTTATTTTATCATTATGAATTTAATTACAACCAGTGATAACCCGCGGCTGTATCCGACTCGTATTTGTCTGGACGTTTGGCCAGGGGAGCGGAAAACTGCAGAAAACCACCTGCCGAGTTCAGCCGGTTTTGCGACAGTTGAGTTCGTAACGTAGTTTATGGTTGGCCCCTATAAATTTCTTCAAACACGTAAATAATAAGATACGTCTCCCATAAAACTGCAAAATTACCTCGTAAAATGTATCACTGACTTCCTAAATACATGTGTCTTTAACCATATCCGTGGTCCCGACGACTTGAATTGTGAAACACGATCAAACGTAAGAAGACTGTTAAACGCGATCCAAGTGCCATTCAAATACGAAATGCTGACGAGAGCGGCCCTTTGAAACTCCGGAAGGCACCCTTAGATCGTAAAGTAAGCACTTAGGGCTTTGCTTATCGAGCTCAAAAGTTATAAGAGGCGCACCTCCAGACTCGTGTACCAGAAACAAAAAAAATTCCAATTTAGTGTTATTCGGCCGACCAGGGTGATTAATTAATTTATGATGTTCAATTCTGCCGAATACTGGTCCAATAATTTTTCTAGAAACAAGAAAAAATTTACCTCGGCCCGGATTTGAACCTCGAGCGCCAGTATACATGAGTAGAGCGTTTAAGCCACCAGAGCGACAGCAGATCTTAATTAATTTATGAGGATGAATTTTGCTGATTACTAATTAATTAATTACCCTAATCGACATAATAACATCAAGAATCTAAATTGTATTCAGATTCTGTGAATTTATTCAGATTGGAATTAATCAATAAAATTTCACAGGTTAGAAAGATGCAGACCCGCGTTATCTTGTGGAAATAGGAGAAACAAGAAATGATCTACTGTGGCCCAGGTGGCGAAATTGGTTTATGCTCGACTTATGTATGGTGGCGTTCCCGGTTCAAATCCGGCCCGAGGTAGATTTTTTTCTCGTTTCTCCAAAAATTATTGGACCAATTTTAATGAAAATTGACCTTTCTTCGTTGAAAATTTATGCATTTTGTTGAAATTTCGTTTTTTGCTAGAAAATTAAGATTCTTGCTTGAAAATTCAACTTTTTGGTTGAAAACTAAACTATTTTGTTGAAAATTCGACTATTTGTTTGCAAATTCTATTGAAAACTTTTTAACTAAAAAAATGATAAATGATAAATTTTTGATGAAAGTTTACCTTTCTTAGTTGAAAATTTATGTATTTTGTCGAAATTTCATTTTTTTGGTAGAAAATTAAAATTCTTGCTTGAAAATTCATCTTTTTGGTTGAAAGTTAAAATATTTTGGCGAAAAATTTAACGATTTTGTTGAAACTTTGTTTCTTTTTTGTTTGTTGAAAATTCAACTATTTTGGTAGACAATTCTTCTCTTTAGCTGAAAATTAATTTTTTTTAACTGAAAATTTAACTCTTACATTTTTAGTGAAAATTTATCTTTCTTTATTAAAAAATTATGTACTTTGTTGAAATTTCGTTTTTTTTTTGTTGGCAGAAAATTAAGATTCTGGCTTGAAACCGAAAAAATGAATTCATATTTTTGACTAAAAAATCAACTATTTTGTTGAAAATTCAACTATTTCATTGAAAATTCATATATATTTTGTTAAAAATTCATGCATTTTGGTAAGAAATTAATCTTCTTACTTGAAAATTATCTTTTTGGTTGGAAATTGAAATATTTTGGCGATAAGCTGAACTATTTTATTGACAATTATTATTTTTTTTTTTGAAAATTATTAGTTTTTCTAAAATTTTGACTATTCCATTTTTAATTGTAAATTTGTCTTTTTAGTCGAAAATTCAACTATTTAGTAACAAATTCGTATATTGTGTTCAAAATTCGTCTTTTTCGGTGAAAAATTAATGTTCTTGGTTGAAATATCATCTTTTTGGTTGAAAATTCATTTTCTTTTGGTTGAAAATTAATTTTTTTAAATGAAAATTCTACTATTCTATTTTTAATTGTAAATTTATCTTTTTAGTTGAAATTTTCAACTGATTTAAAATTTAACTGTTTTGTTTTATGGCCAACGGCCATACCTTGCTGTAAAACCCAGTTCTCGTCAGATCACTGAAGTTAAGCAGCGTTGGACGCGGTTAGTACTTGGATGGGTGACCATTCAAGAATACTGACATGAGTGCTGTTGGCACATCGTGGGTGTGGTGAGCCCACACTTGTAGTTATTTATAACTACAAGAAAAACCTAGAAACACTACCCAAATCGGGTAGTGTCACGCCTACCCTGAAAGGGAAATGGTTTAATGGTATAGTTGAAAATGTTTTTTTTTTTTAATATCAACAAAATATCTTGTTTAAAATTAAACAATTTTGTTGAAAAGGCTATTATTTTGTTAAAAATTCAATAATTTTGTTAAAAATTAAGCTGCTTGGTTGAAAATTTAACTATTTTGCTAATTTTTTATTTTTTTTTTAAATGCCAACTACTACATTTTTCGTTGACGATTCATCTTTTTGTTGGAATTTAAACTTTTCGGGTTGAAAATTCAATTGTCTTCGAAAAAATTCATCTTTTAGCTTGAAAGTTCAACAATTTTGATGAACTTTTTTTTTCCTCGACTGAAAAATATTTATTTGTTTAAAATTCGTCTTTTTATTTAAAAAATGCATCACTCTTTTTGTGGAAAAAAATATTCTTCTTGATCGCAAATTTTTCTTAGTTGAATTAGTTTAAAATTTTTGTAATTAATAATAAACAAATTAGGCGACCAAACAAAAAACCAAAAACACCTTTGGATTCGTGTCTGAAACATCTTTTATAAAAAGTGACCCAAAAATATTTTTTAATTAATTTTTTTTTCTGAAAAAAGATCTTATCAATTCGCTCCGCTGGGATTCGATCCACAGAACTTCTGATTTCCGGTCAGGTGCTTTTCTCATTAAGCTACTAGAGAGATCGAGAGAAGAAACTTTATTTCAGAAAATATACGCATTATTATGCTAGATGTTACAAATCAAACTTTTAAATAAATCTGTATTATCATTAGAGAATAACAGAAATTTTTAACGTCTTTTCAGACTAGATGGAGCTATGACCGGAAATCAGAAGTTCTGTGGTTCGAATCCCAGCGGAGCGAAAGGAGAAGATCTTTTTTCAGAAAAAAAGTTAATTAATAAAAGTTAATTTCGGTTATTCTCTAATGATAATACAGATTCATTTAAAAATTTGATTTGTAACATCTAGCAAAATAATGCGTATATTTTCTGAAATAAAGTTTCTTCTCTCGATCTCTCTAGTAGCTTAATGGGAAAAGCACCTAACCGGAAATCAGAAGTTCTGTGGTTCGAATCCCAGCTAAAAATATTTTTACTTCATTTTGATCTAAAATCTCCATCCCTGACCATCTGAGCTAAATAACCCTCACAGTAAACTTAACCCTTACAAGTTTGTGGGACAATCCATTTATGCATATTATTGCTTTAACGGTGGCACTGGGTTATAAGACTTCGCATCTAATAAAATATAATGCCGTTACGGCTAAGTTCAAGATTACACACATGACATCTATATTTCACATAGATGATACTAAACGCATTATCGAGAGTGTGACTGCATCTATTTTGAACTGCATATTGTTCTAGATGAATGCATAATTCAGGGACATTAAAATCAATATATTCTAATCACAGGGATCACGGCGCGAAAAGAGCAAAAAAAATTAGTCAAAGTAGGCCTCATCTTCAGTCTTCTCTACTA
>CAKNYM010051661.1:76119-97496 GCA_932195095.1 Andricus curvator | reverse complement strand
TATGGAGTGGGAGGTTTGAACGTCTTAATTCACGTCTTAATAGGCTAAGTCCTACAAAAACTTTTTTAGTAGGCACGCGGAGCCTACTTTGACTAATTTTGTAGATGTCCTCAACTCCTCATACTCCTCTAGCCGGTAATGTATTACTCCAGCAAGATGGTTCAGTAATATACTAAATAAATGGTTACTGCGATCGTACAGAATTCGGCTGGGGCTCATTTTTATTTAAAAAAAAAAATGGAAGTAGAGTAAATGGTTATAGATGAGGGTGTGCAGGGTAGGGAAAGTGAGACTTGTGAAAGGGAAGTAGGAGAAGAGGAGTTTTAGCTAATGAGGCGAAGAGAGCGGGAAGTGGCAGATGATAAAGTTGGGGAAGGGAGCGGAAGTGGAGTGTGAAGTACGGGGTGGAGAAGTGGGGGAATGTAAGAGGAGTAGGGGAAGGAAAATATGAAGCGGGAGGTTTGAACGTTTGAACGCGGAGCCTACTTTGAATAATTTTTTAGATGTCATCATACTCCTCTAGCCGGTACTGTATTACTGCAGCAAGATCGTGCAGTAATATACTTGGCAAGATCTCATTTATTTTGCCACTGTGCTAGCGATTTCAGGAATTTATTAATTGTTAAAAAAAGGTAATGTTGTAAGTAGTGGATTCGTGAATTGGCCAACGAGCCAAGAGCCTTTCTGGCACAACTGGGTCAGTATGTTGAGAGGGTTACAGGAAGAAGTACCGCTCTGGTAATAGAAATAGAGAGCGAGGAAGACAACATGGTCCACTTCAATAATCGAGTCTGATTCATTTTTCAAAACAGTGCCGAGAAAATTCCGCGGAATCGAGTGAATTTCAGTTGATCCATTTTTTTCCTGAAATTTTTTCAAAATTATATAAAACGCTTTTATACAGATTTAGGATTTTTTATTTGATCAGCAAATTGCTTAATTTAAGTAAATATAAAGAAACACTTTTTGAGAGTAAAAAAAAATTTTCTGAGCCATAGTGATTTATAACCAAATATAGCAAAATTGGAATTTTTCTTCCATCCTGAAATTCTAAATTTTCTAGAACATTTTTAGGGGAAAGAATTAATTTCCAGAGTTAAATATTCGTTCCTTTTTTGTTAAATTTTTTTTTTTTTTAAACTGAAAATTTATCCATTCCAGTTGAAGATTTAGTTGAAAATCTAACCACTTTTGGTTAAAAGTTAATTCTTTTTGGTTGAAAAGCATATTATTATTTTTTGGCTTGAAAATTCATTTTTTTTTTTTAACTCTATTATTTGTTTTGAAAAATTACTTATTTTTGTAAAAAATTTGTCTCTTTGCTCAAAAATTTAATAATTTGGTAAACATTTTTTTCTCTCTCTTGACTAAATAATCTCTCTTGATTGAAAATTCATTGGTTGTGAATCCTTTTTTTTTTATAAATAATTTTTTCAACTGAATATTTAACTATTCCATTTTGGTTTATTCCACTTAGTTGAAAGTGAATCTCTTTTGTTGAAAATTAATTTTTTTGATTGACAATTCATCACTTTAGTTAAAAATTTTGGTTGAACATTTAACTACTTGGTTGAAAGTTGATCTTCTTTGGTCAAAATTAAGATTTTCATTGAAAATTCATCATTTTAATTGTAAATTCACCTTTTTGTTGAAAATTTAACAATTTTGCTGCTAATTTATCTTTTTGACTTGAAAATTCGTCTTTTTTGATAAAAAATTATTGGTTGAAAAATCAGCGACTTGGTTGAAAGTTTAACTTTTTTGTTGAAAATTAATTTTTTTTTTGTAAATAATTTATAATTTTTCTTGAAAATTCATCTCTTTGGATAAAAATTTAACTGTTTTGTTGCAAATTTAACTATTTTTGTGAAAATTCTATTATTTCGATGAAAGTTAGCTTTTTTGGCAGAAAATTAATTTTTTTAACTGAAAATTTAACTATTTGAGTTGAAGATTCATTATTTTAGTTGAAACCTCATCTGATTGAATAGAAATGTTATCTTTTTGGTTGAAAATTAATCATTTTAGGTAAAAAAGTTTAATATTACATTTTTGGTTGATGAATATTTTTTGTTTGTTAAAAATGGTATTATTCGCTTGAAAAATTAATTATTTCATTAAAAATTCGACAATTTTGTTAAAAAGTCATTCTTATTGGTTAAAAATCAATTTTTTTAAATTGAAAATCGATCTTTTTTGACCGTTTTGAAGTGAAAATTAAACAATTTGGTAAAAAGTTTTTTCTCTCTTGACTGAAGAATCTTTATTGGTTGATTTCAACTCTTTTTGATTAAAAGCTAAAATCTTTTTTGGTTGAAATATCAACTTTTACATTTTTTGTTGACAATTCATTTCCATGGTTGAATATTGAACTATTTTGTTGATAATTGATTTTTTTAGTTGAAAATTTATCTTTTTTGGTTGAAAATATAACTACTTGGTTAAAAGTTAAATTTTTTTGTTGAAAATTAAACTATGTTTTTGAAAATTCAACTTTTCTTGATAAAAATGAGCTTTTTTGGCAGAAACTGATTTTTTTTCAACGAAAAATTTAACTATTCCAGTTTATGATTCATATTTTAGTTGAAGCTTCATCCCATTGAGAATAAATTTTATCTCTTTGGTTGAAAATTAATTATTTCAGGTTCAAATGTCTAATACTATATTTTTGGTTGAGAATTAATCTTTTTTGGTTAAAAATGGTATTACTCGGTTGAAAATTTAATTATTTTGTTGAAAATGTAACTCTTTTGGGTTGAAAATTCAACTATTTTCGTTAAAAATTAACTTTTGTTGTTTAAAATGAATACTTTATAACAAAATTGTAGAATTTTCAACAAAATGATTAAATTTCTAACCGAAAAATATAATTTTCAACCCAAAATATAACATTAGACATTTCAATCAAAAAAAAGAAAAAATTTTAACCATAAATGGGATGAATTTTCAACCAAAAAAAAAAAAACGAATTTTCAACAAAATAATGATAAAAAGAGATATGTTTTCAACTAGAATTATGAATCTTCAACCAAAAATACGAATTTTTTAGAAGAAAGACCTTTCAACAAAATTCATGAATTTTCAACAAAATTTAATTTCCTACCAAAAGACGAATTTTCAAAAAAATAATGTATTTTTAGTGAAATAGTTGAATTTTTAAACGAAAAAAGATAACTTTTCAGAAAATTAAATAGTTAAATTTTCATTTTTAGAAATAAATTTTCGATAAAAAAAATTCAACAAACACAAAATATGGATTTTCAACAAGATGGTTCAACTTATAAAGGATAAATTTCCTACCAAAAATGGAATAGTGAAATTGTAAAAAGAAAAAAAAAATTTTCAACCAAAAAAGAAAGAATTTTACAAAAAATGGCTTAATTTTCAATCAAGCAGTGGAATTTTCAAAAAAATAGTTAAATTTTTAACCAAATATTTGAATTTTCTACCAAAATTGGTTGAATTTTTCACCAAAGTCTTTTTTTTCTGGTTGAAAGTAAATTTTTTTTGGTTGAAGCTTCAATTGTTTCGTTGAAAATTCGTCTTTTGGGTTGAAAATTCAACTATTTAGTTGAGAATAAACTTTTTTGTTTAAAATTTATATTTGTGGGTCCAAAATTAAACTATTTTGTATAAAATTTGCCGTTCTTACATTACAATTAATTAATTTTAATTATAATAATAATAATATATAATTAATTTTTTGAAATGAAATTTTAACTATTCCATTTTTTTGTTGAAAATTGATCTTTTTCAGCGGAAAATTCAACTACTTGGTTGAAAGTTGAACTATATTGTTAAAAACTTGAAAATCCATTTTTTCGGTTGAAAATTTATAATCTTAGTTGAAAAGATATCTCCTTGTTTTAAAACTGCACTGTTTCGTTGAAAATTTGTTGTTTTTTTTTGGTTGAAAATTTTTTTTTTTTGTTGAAAATTATTATTTTTTTAATGGAAAATTTAACTATTCCATGTTTGGTTGAAAATTGATCTTTTTTAGCTAAAAATTCAACTATTTGGTTGAAAATTCTTCTATTTTCTTTGAAATTTCGTCTTTTTGGTAAAAAGTTTATCTTCTTGTTTGAAAATTTAACAGCTTGGTTTAAAGTTGAACTAAATTGTTAAAAACTTGAAAATTCATTTTTTCGGTTGAAGATTTATATTTTTAGTTGAAAACTGATCTCACTGCTTAAAAACTGAAATATTTGGTTGAAAATTATTTTTTTTTTGTAAAAAATTGGTTGAAAATTTAAGAAATTAGTGGAAAGTCGAACACCTTTTTAAAAATTCACTTTTTTGGTTGAAGATTCATCATTTGAGTCGAAAATTCATCTTTTTCGTTGAAAATTTGTTGTTTTTTTGGTTGAAAATTCAACTATTTGGTTGAAAATTCTTCTATTTTCTTTGAAATTTTGTCTTTTTGGTAAAAAGTTTACCTTCTTGTTTAAAAATTTAACTGCTTGGTTTAAAGTTGAACCAAATTTCTTAAAAACTTGAAAATTCTTTGATTTGGTTGAAAATTCATAATTTTAGTTGAAATCTTATCTCTTTGCTTGAAATCTGAACTATTTGGTTAATTTTTTTTTAATAAAAATTAATCTTTTTGGTTGAAAAAACTTCTCGTTTGTTGAAAATTTAACGAATTGTTTGAAAGTTGATCTCCTTTGTTGAAAATACATTTCTTTGCTTAGAGATTTTTCTCTTTTGACCGAAGAATCTTTTTTTGGTTGACTTCCACTTGTTTTCATTAAAACTCAAATTAGTTTTTGACTATTAAATTTTTCGTTGTCAATTCATTTTTTTTTTTTTTGAAGATTCATAATTTTATTCAAAAACTTATTTCATTCGTTTAAACATTCGTTAACTGAAAATCCTATGGTATTTTTGGTTGCAAATTTATATTTTTTAATTGAAAATTCAACTATTTCATTGAAAATTCTTTTTCTTTGAAATTTAATCTTTTTTGGTAGAAAGTTAATTCTCTTGATTGAAAATTCTTCTTTTTCATTGAAAGTTGAACTAAATTGTTAAAAACTTACAAATTCATTTTTTTGTTTGAAAATTTATATTTTCGTTGAAAACTGATCTCTTTCCTTAAAAACTGAAATATTTGGTTAAATTTTTTTTTTTTGTAAAAAATAATTAATCTTCTTGGATGAAAATTTAAGAAATTGGTTGAAACTCGAACACCTTTTTAAAAATTCACTTTTTTGGTTGAAGATTCATCATTTGAGTCAAAAACTCATCTTTTTCGTTGAATTTTTTTTTTGTTTTTTTTTTTAAATTATAGGAACTAGGTAAACCTGAAGAAACACTTTTAGAAAGAAAAAAAATCAGATTAATTATGAAACTAAAAAAAATTAAATAAATATCCAGTTGGAGAAAAAAGTTTGAAAATGAAAAAATATATATTTCCTCAGAAATAAGGTAAAGTCATCAATTTTTTCTAAGTACTCCTCTGAGATGGCAGCCAAAGAAAAAATGCTTCAGTGCACCTGTACGTAAGGATAACGAGTAATAAAAGTTTATAGCTTTCTAGAAGTTCATTGATATCAATGAGAAAAGAGTCTGATATCAGAAACCATTTCGCTTAAAGTTACATAATAAATTTTATTATTACATTTTCAGTTAACATTATTAATTTTCAACCAAGAAAACGTGAATTTTTAAAAACATAGTTAAATTTTCAACGAAACTGATGAATCTTTAATAAAAAAATGAATTTTTAACAAAAAGTGTAATAGCTGATATCTCGACCAAGAAATATTTTAATTTTTACTAAAAAAACTGTTGATTTAAATAAAAAAATACAAATTTTCAACAAATGAGTTGAATTTTTAACCAAGAACCAAAAATATACATATTTTACTAAAATAATCGAATTTTCGATTAAAAAATGTGTTTTCAACAAAATCAGTAAACTTCAACTGAAAAGGATGAGTTTTCTAGCAAAAATGAAATAGCTACATTTTTAGTAAAAAAATTTATTTTCAACAAAAAAAAACGAATTTTTAACAAAATTTATTGAATTATTAATCAAGAAAATAAATTTTTAACTAAAATTATGCATTTTTAATAAAAAAAAGAACTAACCATACAGTTGAATTTTCAACCCAGGAGATGGATTTTCTACCAAAAAAAGACAAATTTTCAGAAAATAGCTTAAATGTGTCAATAAAAAATTTTGATGAAAAATGAATGAGTTACATTTTTAGACAAAAAATGAATTTTTGATTTGAAAACAAAAATAATTTAAAAAAAAAATGAAATTTTAACCAAAAATATTAATTTTTACCAAAAAAGAATGATTTTTAATAAAATACATGAATTTTCTACCAAATATTTTAATTTTTAATGGAATTTTTAACCAAAAAAGTTAATTTTCTATGAAAAAAGTTAATTTGCTACCAAAAAAAGACACACTTTCAATAAAATAGATTAAATGTATGTAAACAAAATTTGACAAAAAATGGAATAATTAAATTTTTAGATAAAAAATTATTTTTCAATAAAAAAAAAATAATTTTCCACCAAAGAAATAAAATTTCAACCGAAAATAATAATTTTCTGCCCAAAAGAATAATTTTTAATAAAATACATTAATTTTCTACCAAATATTTTAATTATTTAATGGAATTTTCAAATAAAATAGTTAATTTTCTATCAAAAAATCGAGCAAAAAATGACAAATTTTCTGCAAAATAGATGAATTTTCAACTAAAAAAGATAAATTTTCAACAAAAAATAGAGTAGTTTAATTTTCAGATGGAGAAATAAGTTTTTAGGCAAATAAAATAAATTTTCAAAGAAATAGTTAAATTTATGGATAAAAAAAATACTTTTCAATTTAAAAAAACGAACTTTTTAACCAAATTTATTGAATTATTAATCCGGAAAATAAACTTTTAACTAAAATTATGCATTTTCAAAAAAAAAATAAATTTAACCATACAGTTGAATTTTCAACCCAGGAGATGGATTTTCTATAAAAAAAAAGACAAATTTTCAACAAAATAGATTAAATGTCTGTCAACAAAAAATTTTGATGAAAAATGAAAGAGTTAAATTTTTAGACAAAACAATTAATTTTCGATTAAAAAAAAAACTAATTTGTAAGCAAAGAAATGAAATTTCAACAAAAAATATTAATTTTCTACCAAATATTTGAATTTTTTATGGAATTTTCAACCATAAAGCTAATTTGCTACAAAAAAATTTTTTTTTGAATAAAATAGATTAAATATCTGTCAAAGAAAATTTCGAGCAAAATGGAATAGTTAAATTTTTAAATAAAAAAAAATTATTTTCAATAAAAACTAATTTTCAACCAAAGAAATAAAATTTCAACCGAAAATATTAATTTTCTACCGAAAAGAATAATTTTTAATAAAATACAGGAATTTTCTACCAGATATATTAATTCTTTAACGGAATTTTGAACCAAAATAGTTAATTTTGTATAAAAAAATCGAGCAAAAAATGACAAATTTTCAGGAAAATAGATGAATTTTCAACTAAAAAAGATAAATTTTCAACAGAAAATAGAGTAGTTTAATTTTCAGATGGAGAAATAAGTTTTTAGGCAAATAAAATAAATTTTCAAGAAAATAGTTAAATTCATGGATAAAAAAATTAATTTTCAATTTAAAAAAACGAATTTTTTAACCAAATTTATTGAATTATTAATCAAGAAAATAAACTTTTAACTAAAATTATGCATTTTCAATAAAAATAAATAAATTTAACCATACAGTTGAATTTTCAACCCAGGAGATGGATTTTCTATAAAAAAAAGACAAATTTTCAACAAAATAGATTAAATATCTGTCAAAGAAAATTTTGAACAAAATGGAATAGTTAAATTTTTAAATAAAAAAAAATTATTTTCAATAAAAACTAATTTTCAACCAAAGAAATAAAATTTCAACCGAAAATATTAATTTTCTACCGAAAAGAATAATTTTTAATAAAATACATTAATTTTTTACCAAATATTGTAATTATTTCATGGAATTTTCAATCAGAATAGTTAATTTTCTATCGAAAAATCGAGCAAAAAATTACAAATTTTCAGCAAAATAGATGAATTTTCAACTAAAAAAGATAAATTTTCAACAAAAAATAGAGTAGTTTAATTTTCAGATGGAGAAATAAGTTTTTAGGTAAATAAAATATATTTTCAAGAAAATAGTTACATTTTTAAATAAACACCCGAATTTTCAACCAAAAAGATTAAATGTCTGTCAAAGAAAAAATTTCGACAAAAAATGGAATAGTTAAATTTATAGATAAAAAAATTAATTTTCAATTTAAAAAAACGAATTTTTTAACAAAATTTATTAAATTATTGAACAAGAAAATAAACTTTTAACTAAAATTATGCATTTTCAATAAAAAAAAATTTAACTATACAGTTGAATTTTCAAAACAGGAGATGGATTTTCTACCAAAAAAAGACAAATTTTCAAGAAAATAGATTAAATGTCTGTCAACAAAAAATTTTGACGAAAAATGAAAGAGTTAAATTTGTAGACAAAAAAATGAATTTTCGATTAAAAAAACTAATTTTTAAGCAAAGAAATGAAATTTCAACCAAAAATATTAATTTTTTTAGCAAAAAAGAATGATTTTTAATAAAAAGCATGAATTTTTTACCAAATATTTTAGTTTTTAATGGAATTTTTAACCAAAAAGGTTAATTATCTATGGAAAAAGTTAATGCTACCAAAAAAAGATAGACTTTCAATAAAATAGATTAAATGTCTGTAAAAAAAAATTGACACAAAATGAAATAATTACATTGTTAGATAAAAAACTTAATTTTTAATAAAAAAAACTAATTTTCAACCAAAGAAATGAAATTTCAACAAAAAATATTAATTTTCTATAAAAAATGAATTTTTATTTATATACATGAATTTTCTACCAAATACTTGAATTTTTGATGAAATTTTAAACCAGAAAGTTTAATTTCCTATCAAAAAAGCTAATTTCCTACAAAAAAGAAACAAATTTCGAATAAAATAGATTAAATATCTGTCAAAGAAAATTTCGACAAAAAATGGAATAGTTAAATTGTTAGATAAAAAAAATCATTTAAAATAAAAAAAACTAATTTTCAAGCAAAGAAATGAAATTTCAACCGAAAATATAATTTTTAATGAAATACATGAATTTCCTACCAAACATTTTAATTCTTTAATGAAATTTTCAAACAAAATAGTTAATTTTCTATAAAAAAATGGAGTAACAAATGAATTTTTTTTGTACAAATTTTTCATAAAAATAGATGAATTTTCAACTAAAAAAGATACATTTTCAACCAAAAATAGAGTAGTTTAATTTTCAGATGGAGAAATAAGTTTTTTGGCAAATAAAATAAATTTTCAACGAAATAGTTCAATTTTAAACTAAACACACGAATTTTCAACCAAAAAGATTAAATGTCTGTCAAAAAAAAATTTCGACAAAAAATGGAATAATTAAATTTATAGATAAAAAAATTAATTTTTCATAAAAAAAATTAATTTTTAACCAAAGAAATGAAATTTTAACCAAAAATTTTATTTTTCTGAAAAAAAGAATTATTTGTAATAAAATACATGAATTTTCTACCAAATATTGGAATTCATTAATGAAATTTTCAAACAAAAAGCTTTTCTATCAAAAAAAGATAAATTTTAGCAAAATAGATTAATTTTCAACAAAAAAAGATAAATTTTCAACAAAAAATAAAATGGTTTAATTTCAAGTTAGAGAAATAAGCTTTTAAGCAAATAAAATAAGTTTCCGATCAAAAAGATTAATTTTCTGCCAAAAAAGAATAAATTTTAACAAAATACATGAATTTTCAACCAAATATTTTAATTTTTAGTGAAATTTTTAACCTAATAGTTGAATTTTTAACCAGAAAGGTAAATTAGTTACCAAGAAAATTAATATGCTACCACAAAAGATTAAGATTCAACAAAATACAGAAATTTTCAAACATATAGTTGAATTTTCAACTGAAGGAGATTGATGTTCAAACAAACATGATACAGTTACATTGTCACTAAAAAATAATTTAAAAAAATCTTAGCAAATTAGTTAAATTTAGAACAAAAGAAAAAAGATTTTTCAGCTGAAATGATGAATCAACAAAAAAATATTAATTTTTAACAAAGTAGTTCCACTTTCAACTAAGTAGTTGAATTTTGAACCAAAAACAGTTTTTCAGTCAATATTAACGATTAGCGAAATTCTTGAAAATTTAATAAAATAGTTATATTGGATGAAAAATCCTGGGACCAAAGTCAAATTTACAGGATGACGAGTGAAGTGACATTTTTCATATTACATTATATTACATATAATATCATATTGAATCATATTGAATCATATTACATCATACTAAATCATATTACATCATATTACATATATTATCATATTGAATCATATTACATATAATACCATATTAAATCATATTACATATAATATCATATTAAATCATATTATATCATACTAAAACATATTCCATCATATTACATATAATATCATATTGAATTATATTACATCATATTATATCATACTAAATCATATTACATCATATTACATATAATATCATATTGAATCATATTGCATCATAAGAAATCATATTACATCATATTACATGTTATATCATGAACATAATTGTCACATTCTTCTTACTCTTGAACTTTAAGAATAACATTTTGATATAAAAACAAAATAATTTCATAAATTTATGTGACAAATATGCCCAGAAAACGCGGTAAATGGACCCTTATAGAAAACTCGAATAAAATTCAAATAATGGAATTTAATTCTACCTTGATAAATAGTTCATGCAAAAATACCTTGAAAAAATATTTTTTATGTTTTTTGAATGTTAAAAAATATTATAAGTACGGTGTCATATTACACACGCGGAGAGTCATATTTTTACAATAAAGAAAAAATCTGCCAATTTTAAAGAATTGTAAGTGGAAAAAAATGGTATCATTCATATTTAATTTACTGGAATTTTCTCCCCATAATATGTAAACTTCTGTCAATAAAGGTTTCTGTAAAATCCATAACAAAACGTTGGAAAATAAAAAAAATTAAATTGAATTAAATTAAAATAAAATAAATTTTATAATTATTTAAATTATTAATCACTTTTGGTAAATTTGACGTGAACAAGATTGAAACACTTGGTTCTGTCCTTGTTCATCGTGTCTTCATACCGTTATCGAAATTCAGATTAATATTCTCACTACGGCCTTCGTAATTACGCTAAAACTTTCACATGCGAGTTTCCCAGCCCCTGACGAATAATAAACGTCAAACCAGATCGGTGGAAATTCTAATTAAACGTGACTGATTCTTTGGGAGACAAAATATTGTATTTTCAAATGTATATGAAAAACACTTTTTTCATATTTAAAATACAACAATATTATATCTGGTTTATTTGTTCACGTCCTTAAGACGCATCGATTGACCTATTGATGAACCTTTTATGACTCAACAGTGCCGATTGATGAAGTTTCAAAAAAATGGTTTATTCTGTTTATATGAAAAAAATGTTGATATTCAAAATACGAAATCATTATATAAAGTGTATTTGTTCGCGTCTTTGAGACGCATCGATTGACCTATTTATGAAGCTTTTATAACCCACCAATGCCGATTTATGAATTTTAAAGAAACTTGTTTATTCTGTTTCCATGAGAATTTTTTTTATATTTAAAATTGCGACATTATTATATAAAGTGTATTTTGTTCGCGCCTTTGAGACGCATCGATTGACCTATTTACGAACTGTTTGGAACCCACCAGTGCCGAGTTATGAAGTTTAAAGTAACTTGCTTATTCTGTTTATATGAGAATTTTTTTTTGATATTTAAAATACGACAATATTATATGTAGTGTATTTCTTCGCGTCCTTGAGAGGCTTCGATTGACCTATTTATGAGCCTTTTATGGCTCACCGATTTATGAAGTTTAAAGTAACTTGTTTATTCTGTTTATATGAGATTTTTTTTTATATTTAAAATACGACAATATTATATGTAGTGTATCTGTTCGCGTCCTTGAGAGGCATCGATTGACTTATTTATGAATCTTCTACAACCCACCTGTGCCAATTTATGAAGTATAAAGAAACTTGTTTATTCTGTTTATATGAGAATTTTTTTTATATTTAAAATACGACAATATTATATGAAGTTTATTTGTTCGCGTCTTTGAGACGCATCTATTGACCTATTTATGAACATTTTATAACCCACCAGTGCCGATTTATGAAGTTTAAAGTAACTTGTTTATTCTCTTTATATGAGAATTTTTGTTTGATATTTAAAATACGACAATATTATATGTAGTGTATCTGTTCGCGTCCTTGAGAGGCATTGATGAACCTTTTATGACTCACCAGTACCGATTTATGAACTTTAAAGTAACTTGTTTATTCTGTTTATATGAGAATTTTTTGTTGATATTCAAAAGAAGACAATATTATATAAAGTGTATTTGTTCGCGTCTTTGAGACGCATCGATTGACCTATTTATGAATCTTCTATAACCCACCTGTGCCGATTTATGAAGTTTAAAGAAACTTGTTTATTCTGTTTATATGAGAATTTTTTTTATATTTAAAATACGACAATATTATATGAAGTGTATTTTTTCGGGTCCTTGAGACGCGTCGATTGACCTATTTATGAATCTTCTATAACCCACTTGTGCCGATTTATGAAGTTTAAAGAAACTTGTTTATTCTGTTTATATGAAAATTTTTTTTATATTTAAAATACGACAATATTATATGAAGTGTATTTGTTCGCTTCCTTGAGACGCATCGATTGACCTATTGATGAACCTTTTATAACCGAACAGTAACGATTCATGAAGTTTCAAACAAATTGTTTATTCCGTTCATATTAAAAAAAAAACTTGTTTGATATTCAAAATTCGACAATATTATATATAATATATTTTTTCTCGCCCTTGAAACGCACCAATTGACCTATTGATGGACCTTTTATAACTTAGCAGTACCGATTTATGAAGTTTCAAACAAAATTTTATTCCGTTTATATAAAAAAAACTTGTTTGATATTCAAAATACGAAAATATTATATATAATATACTTGTTCTCGTCCTTCAGACGTATCGATTGACCTATTAATGGACCTTTTATGACTCACCAGTACCGATTTATAAAGTGTCAAAGAATTGGTTATTCTGTTTATATGAGAAAAACTTTTTTCATATTTAAAATACGACAATATTATATGTAGTGTATTTATTTGGGTCCTTCATACGCACCGATTGACCTATTGATGAACTTTCTATAACCCACCAGTGCCGATTTATGAAGTGTAAAGTAACTTGTTTATTCTGTTTATATGAGCATTTTTTTTATATTTAAAATACGACAATATTATATGTAGTGTATTTATTTGGGTCCTTCATACGCACCGATTGACCTATTGATGAACTTTCTATAACCAACCAGTGCCGATTTATGAAGTGTAAAGTAACTTGTTTATTCTGTTTATATGAGAATTTTTTTTTTATATTTAAAATACGACAATATTATATGTAGTGTATTTGTTCGCGCCTTTAAGACGCATCGATTGACCTACTTACGAACCTTTTAAAACCCACCAGGGCCGATTTATGAAGTTTGAAGAAACTTGTTTATGCTGTTTATATAAGATTTTTTTTTCAATTTAAAATACGACAATATTATGCAGTGTATTTGTTCGCGTCCTTGAGACGCATCGATAGACCTACTTACGAACCTTTTAAAACCCACCAGGGCCGATTTATGAAGTTTGAAGAAACTTGTTTATGCTGTTTATATAAGATATTTTTTTCAATTTAAAATACGACAATATTATGCAGTGTATTTGTTCGCGTCCTTGAGACGCATCGATAGACCTATTGATGAACCTTTTATAATCCACCAGTACCGATTTATGAAGATTCAAAAAAATGGTTTATTCTGTTTATATGAGAAACACCTTTTTTGATATTTGAAAGACGACAATATTATATATAGTGTATTTGTTCGCGTCTTTGAGACGCATCGATTGACAAATAGTTGAATTTTCTACCAAAATAGTTGAATTTTCAACCCGAAAAGACGAATCCTCAACAAAACAATTGATTTTTCAACCAACAAGAATGACCTTCTAACAAAATTGTTGAACTTTCAACAAAATAATTAAAGTTTCAATCGAAAAATATAATTTTTATCCAAAACAGATGAATTCTCAATCGAAAATATAATATTACAATTTCTAACCAGAAATAATTAAAATAAAAAAAGCGAATTTTCAACCAAGAAGAATAATTTTCTATAGAAAAAAACGAATATTCAACAAAATAGTTGAGTTTTCTGCCATTAAAGACGAATTTTCAAACAAAAACAGAACAATTCAAATTTCAGTTGAAAAAATTATTTTACACAAAAAAAAATTAACTATTTTTCAACAAAAAAAGAGATGAATTTTCAACGAAAAAAGAGATAAATTTTCAACAATCTACATGAATTTTTAATCTAATAGATGAATTTTCAGATAAAACTGATAAGTTTTTAACCAAAAAAGTAATAGTTCAATTTTAAGTTTTAAAAATAAATTTTCAACAACAACAAAATTAATTTTCAACTACTTGAATTCAATAAAAAAAAACATTTTTTTAAACATAATAGTTGAATCCTCAACTAAAAAGATTAATTTTCTACCCGAAAAGACAAATTTTCAACGATATAGTTAATTTTTCAACTAATAAACAATAAGTTTTGCACCAAAAATTGAATAGTGCAATTTTCAAATAAAAAAATGTATTTTCAGCAAAAAAAGACGAATTTTCAACAGAAAAATGTATAAGCTAACAAGATAATTTTTCTACAAAACAGTTGAATTAATAGTTTAAATCAAAAAGATGAATTTTAAAACCATGAAGATTAACTTTCTACCAAAAAAGACGAAATTTCCACAAAATACAAGAATTTTCAAAGAAACAATTGTATTTTTTACCAAAGTGTTGACATTTTTACCAAAAGAGTTAAATTTTCAAAAAAAAAAATTGATGAATTTCCTACAAAACAATTGATTTTTCAACGCAAAAATATGAATTTTCAACAAAAAAGTTATTTTTGAACCAAATTGTTGTATTTTCGAGCAGCAAGGACAATGTTTCTATAAGACAGTTGAATTTTCCACAAAAAAGATGAATTTTAAACGAAGATTAACTTTCTACCAAAAAATAAGAAATTTCAAGAAAATACGAAGTTTCTATAAAACAGTTGATTTTTCAATCCGAAAATATGAATTTTCAATAAAAAAAGTTCATTTACAACCATACAGTTGAATTTTAACTAAAATTATGAATCTTCAACCAAAAAATTAATTTTTTAGAAATTAGTTTAACTTTCAACCAAATAGTTGAATTTTCAAAATACAAAGTTACATTTTTAATCGAAAAGTTAAATTTTCAATCGAAAAAGACGAATTTTTTAGAAGACAGTTGAATTTTCAACAAAAAAGTTAATCTCCAACCAAGAAAGATGAATTTGATACCACAAAAATATGACATTTCTACCATAAAAGATGAATTATCGATCCAAAAAGAAGACATTTTTTGACACAAAACTGTTGAATTTTTGACCAAAAAGATTAATCTTTTAGAAGAAAAATGAGTTTTTACCCAGAAAGATTAGTTTTCTAACAAAAAAAAAAATTAATTTTCTACTTAAAAAGACAAATGCTGAACAATACCATTAAATTTTTCACCAAATAGATTAATTTTCAACCTATAAAAATTAATTTGTTACCAAAAGACAAATTTTTAAAAAACTACATGAATTTTGAATCAAATAGTTGAATTTTCAAATAAAAAAGATACGATTTCAACTAAAAATTCTAAAAATAAAGAAAGTTGAATTCAACCAAAAATATGAATTTTCAACAAAATATTTGAATTTTTAACCAAAATAGTTTAATTTTCAACCAA
Source organism: Andricus curvator (assembly GCA_932195095.1). Taxonomy (NCBI): domain Eukaryota; kingdom Metazoa; phylum Arthropoda; class Insecta; order Hymenoptera; family Cynipidae; genus Andricus; species Andricus curvator. Next base: position 81,485 of record CAKNYM010051661.1, on the reverse strand, counting down.
AAAGTTGATTTTTCTACCGAAAAAGATAACTTTTTAACAAAATAGTGGAACTTTTAATAAAATAATAAAACGTTAAACCAAATAGTAGAATTTTGAACACGAGATGAATATTATAATAATAAAAAATATATAAATAAAATATATAATATAATAATATGTTATTAATTTTAAACCAAAAATAGTTGGATTATCATATCGGGTTTTATTAATTCAGTTCGCATTTAAGAGAAAAACGAGAAAAAGGGGAAACTTCTTAAAAACAGGAAAAAAACACGAATTGTTTAAAAAAGGGGAAAAGGGGGCAGTAGGGGAAAATATATCTGAAATATCTAAAAATTTTGCAATTTGTCCGGCCTTCCTTTGCCTCTTCCGGGCAAAAAATTGAATTTAGTATAGGGTCTTTTCCCCAATTATTATTTTCCAATTTCTATAAAAGAATATTAAGTTACTGTCCCCTAAACTAGATTTGAGAATCTATTTCCTGAACACGCAAAAATTCTAATTGTATAAAATAACAAAAACTGTGTTGATTGAATTTCGATTCGATGTATATCGAACGAGATATATATCATTGCAATGATCGATTTTAATTTCCGCCCTCGGTGAACTAAATTGAAAGACGAAACGCCGCGTCCCGAATCCAAGGCGACGGTAATTACCTAATGTCGATTGAAAATTTCAGAATGATTTCTCTTCTTACTGTTTCTATAGGAAATCTTGAAATAAAATAAAATGTAAATAAAAAATAGGGTCGGTCAAAAAAGGCTTTTTTTTCTTCATAATTGGTAAATAATACATAATATGTAATATATACATATATTTTTATTTTCACATTTTACAATTATATTTATTTTTGTAAATCATAATTTATATTTTTTTGATTATAAAAAATCTATATTTAATAAAATTGATAATAATAATTTAAAATATATTAAATTTAAATTTAAAAGATAAGAAACTTATTTTCCGTTTTATTTGTAATTGAGAAAAATAAATTTTAATTTTAATTTATACAAAATATTGGTAAAGTCAACTAATTGTTTTAAAATTTTATAATTTTATTACCATAAATAAATTTAACAAAATATGAATCGATGTTTGATTGATTGGAAACAATTTGAAAATTTCATTTTTGAATCCAATAATTTTAATATTTATTTATACCTATTTTTTTATATTTTAATATAGAGTTTTTAAGTTTAACGTTATTAATAAATGCCCCGAAATAACATTTGCTGACAATTGAATAAAAAATTTATATTTAATAAAGTTGATAATAATAATTTAAAATATATAAAATTTAAATTTAAACGATAAGAAACTTTTTTCCCGTTTTTGATCCTTCTAAAAAAGTAAATTTTTCGTTAAATTAATTAAGAATAGTATATTTTATATGATTTTTACCAAGATTATTATTATTATACATACATTATACATTATTATTACCTGCCAAGTGTTCCTTTTTGTGTCAACATTTAAAATATTACAATATTATATGTAGTGTATTTGTTCGCGTCCTTGAGACGCATCGATTCAACTATTGGTGAACCTTTTATAACCCACCAGTACCGATTTATGAAGTTTCAAAACAATTGTTTATTCTGTTTGTATGAGAAAAACTTTTTTGTTATTCAAAATACAATCTTATATTCAATGTATTTGTTTCGCATCTTTGAGGCGTATCGATTGACCTATTTATGAACCTTTTATAATCCACCAGTACCAATTTATGAAGTTTCAAAAAATTGTTTATTCTGTTTATATGAGAAAAACTTGTTTGGTATTTAAAATACAACAATATTATATGTACTGTATATTTGTTCGCGTCCTTGAGACGCACCAATTGACCTATTGATGAACCTTTTATATTCCACCAGTACCGATTTATGAAGTTTCAAAAAAATTGTTTCTTCTGTTTATATGAGAAAGACTGTTTTGATATTTTAAATACGACAATATTATATAAAGTGCATTTGTTCGCGTCTTTGAGACGCATAGATTGACCTATTTATGAACCTTTTATAGCCCACCAGTGCCGATTTATGAAGTTTCAAAAAAATTGTTTATGCTTTTTATACGAGAAAAACTTTTTTGGTATTTAAAATACAACAATATTATATGTACTATATATTTGTTCGCGTCCTTGAAACGCACCGATTGAACTATTGATGAACCTTATTTTATAATTCACCAGTACCGATTCATGAAGTTTCAAAAAAATGGTTTATTCTGTTTATATGAGAAACACTTTTTTGATATTTAAAATACAACAATATTATATCTGGTGTATTTGTTCACGTCCTTGAGACGCATCGATTGACCTATTGATGAACCTTTTATAACCCACCAGTATCGATTTATGAAGTTTCAAAAAGTAGTTTATTCTGTTTATATGAGAAAAACTTTTTTGATATTCAAAATACGACAATATTATGTGTAGCGGAATTTAAAAAAATACCTTAAAATATTTCAAATCCTTTGATCATTTTATCAATTTATCCGCAGGACCAATTTAATAAAAACTTTTAAAAATTCTTTTTTTTAATAACCCACCAGTACCGATTTATGAAGTTTCAAAAAGTAGTTCATTCTGTTTATATGAGAAAAACTTTTTTGATATTCAAAATACGACAATATTATATGTAGCGTATTTGTTAGCGTCCTTAAGACGCATCGACTGAACTATTGATGAACATTTTATAACCCACCACTGCCGATTTATGAAGTTTAAAGAAACTTATTTATTCTGTTTTATGTGAAATTTTTTTGATATTTAAAATACGACAATATTATATGTGGTGTATTTGTTCACGTCCTTGAGATGCATAGATTGGCCTATTGATGGAACTTTCATGACTCGCCAGTACCGATTTATAAATTTTCAAAAAAATTGTTTATTCTGTTTATATGAGAAAAACTTGTTTGATATTTAAAATACGACAATATTCTATGTAGTGTATTTGTTCGCGTCCTTGAGCCACATCGATTGACCTATTGATGAACCTGTTATGAATAACCAGTACCGATTTATGGAGAAAAAAAAAATTGTGTATTCTGTTCATATAAGAAAAACTTTGTTCATGTTAATACTACAGTACTGTATCTGACATGTTTGTTCGCGTCGTCGAGACACATCAAATGACCTATATTGACGAACATTCTATGAACTCCTATGACCTAGCAATAGCAATTTAAAATTTTTTTTTAAATATTGTTTATCTTATTGATATGAGGAAAACTTTTGTAATATTGGGAATGCAACATTAATGTATATTATATATTTGTTCGCGTCTTCAGGACGCATCGATTGCCCAAATTAAAAACTTTTCATGACCTACCATAACCTACCAATATTGTTTTTACATTTTTTAACAAAATTAGATTCCTTGTTCATAAGAGGATTTTTTTAAAATTGGGAATATAACAGTACTGCATTTGATTTGATTGTTCGCGTCTTCAAGATGCGTGGACTGATCTGTTGACGAACTTTCAATGACAATTCTTGATTAATCAATAGCTACTCAGAAACTTTTTCAAAAAATGCCATTGTTTCCACGACGTTTTGTATGTATGTATACCATTAAGCCATTTCCCTTTCGGGGTAGGCTACACGAGGGGTAGTGTTTCTAGGTTGATAACTTGTAGTAAATAACTACAAGTGTGGGCTCACCACACCCACGATGTGCCAACAGCACTCAGTTTTCTCGAATGGTCACCCATCCAAGTTCTAACCGCGCCCAACGCTGCTTAACTTCAGTGATCTGACGAGAACTGGTTTTTTCAGCGTGGTATGGCTGTTGGCGTTTTAATTAAAAAAACGTTTTAATTTGAAATATAAAACTACCGTAAGTGAAAAAACTTCAAATAATCATAACAATTTTTTTTTAAACTTACAAAACTTGTTACACAAATAAAAAGAAAAATATATCTCTGATATTTTGTTGGAAATTTTTTTTCCAGAGTTATCGGCTTTAAGGGGTTAAATTAGGGGAAATACAGGGAAATCATTCTTCAATTCTCTAGTAGATTTTTGGGGATATTTTGCGTTACTCACTTAAACTGCACTTTTCCGTATACATATACGATCAGGGTAGTTTTTCACCTTACCTGAAACAAAAAATACTTTGATTAGTTTTAAATATAAATTAATCTCAAAAAATGTTTGTTAAAGTTTTGTTAAATAGACAGCTATTTGCTGATTTGGCTTTTTTATAAGTTAAATTAAAAGTTAATTAATTTAACTAAAAACTAACAAAATTATGAATTGTGGCTATATGTACGAATTTTTAGAAGACAGTTGAATTTTCAAATAAAGTTCATTTTCAGTTATGATGGGTGAATTTTCAATCCAAAAGGATTTCGACAAAAAAGCTCAGTCTTCAACAAAAATGGAATAATTACATTTTCTGTTTAATAAAGTACTTTTGAACAACAACAAAAACGAATAATCAACCAGTTGAATATAACCAGAAAAGGCGAATTTTTGACAAACCAGTAGAACCCTGAACCAAAAAGATGAATTTTCAAGAAACAAAATTAATTTCATACCTAAATAGACGAATTTATTAAACAAAATTATTCGGGAATTATTGAATTCGTTAATATTATAAACAGTTCGGGAATTTTCTAATTCGAGAATTTAATTATTCGGGAATGTCATAATTCAGGATTGTTTTTATTCGGGAATTTTCCAATTTGGAAATTTTATTGTTCGGAAATTGTATCATTCAGGAATTTCGTTATTCGGGAATTTTATTATTCGGAAATTTTCCAATTCGGAAATTTTATCATTTAAGAATTTTTTTACTCGGGAATGTTATCATTCAGGAATTTTGTTATTCGGGAATTTTCCAATTTGGGAATTTTATTGTTCGGGAATTTTCCGATTCGGGAATTTTATTATTCAGAAATTTTATCATTTATGAATTTTGTTTTACGGGAATTTTAAAATTCAGGAATTTTATTATTCAGAAATTGTATCATTCAGGAATTTTGTTATTCGAGAATTTTATTATTTGGGAATTTTCCAATTTGGGAATTTTCTTGTTCGGGAATTTCGTTCTTCGAGAATTTAGTTATTCAGGAATGTTATAATTCGGGAATTTTCCGATTCGGGAATTTTATTATTCGGAAATTTTCCAATTCGGGAATTTTGTTATTCGGGAATTTCATTATTCGGGAATTTTCCAATTTGGGAATTTTATTGTTCGGGAATTTTCCAATTCGGAAATTTTATTATTCGGAAATTTTATCATTTAGGAATTTTTTTATACGGGAATTTTATCATTGAGGAATTTCGTTATTCAGGAATGTTGATACTTGAAAATTTTGTTATTCGGGAATTTTTATTATTCGGGAATTTTCCA
>CAKNYM010051661.1:62831-74494 GCA_932195095.1 Andricus curvator | reverse complement strand
CCCTCCCCTACTACCCCTACTACCCTGCTACTCCTCTCCACCCCTACGACCCTTCCTACACTTCAACCTTTGTTTCCCCTCCCTTTCCAAACTTCATCCTCATCAACTTCCCCCTCTCCTCACTTCACCCAAATTTACCCTCACTTCATTTCCCCCCCCCACCTTATTTCCACTTACTTCAGTGAGTTCCGTGAATTGTGAGTTATGAGTTCCCCATACTTCCTCTTCTTGGAAAAAGTACGACAGACGGGCGGACGGATGGACATCCGACAAAAACTATACGGCCCCGGAAAAAAAACCTTATAGTTTCAGCCGGGTATCCCTCCAGCCATCGAACTTTTTTCCAAAGAGGGCAAGTGAGGGGAGGGGAAGTAAGAGAAATGAGGGGAAGGGAAGTATGGGAAATGAGGTGAGTAGATATGAGTGAAGTAGGGTAAATAAGGGAGGAGTACGTGATGTGAGAGGGGAAGTGAGAGAAATGAGGCGAGGGTCTAGGTGGGTAGGGGGAGTATAAGAAATGGATGAGGAGACAAAGGGGAAGCGAGAGGAAATGAGTAGAGGGGTGTAGGGAAAGTGATGGGGAAAGGAAGTTGGGAAATGCGAGTAAATGAGGGGTGGATGGTAAGTGCATTGAGCCTAGGGGAAGTAGGGAAAATAAGAGGAGAAGATATGAGTGAAGTAGAGTAAATGAGGGAAAAGGGAGTATGGGTAGTGAGTGAAAATAAGGAGAGAGGAAGTAGGAGAAAGTATGGGAGAAGATATGAGTGAAGTAGAGTAAATGAGGGGAAATGAGGGATTACGGGATGTGAGCGAAAATGAGGAGAGGGGAAGTAGGGGAAATAAGGGGAAGATATAGGTGGGTTTTCAACAAAATAGTTAAATATTCAATTGAAAAAATGAATTTTCAGCCAGAAAGATCAATTTTCTACCAAAAAAGACGAATTTACAACAAAATACATAAATTTTCAATAACAAAAGCAGAATTTTCAACAAAACTGTTGAATTGTCGACCAAAAAAGATAACTTCAACAAAATAATTAAATTTTCAACAAAATTGTTGAATTTTTAACCAAATAGTTGAATTTTCAACTAAATAAGATAAATTTTCAATCAAGAAGATTAATTAGAAAAGACGAATTTTCAACCAAATAGTTCAATGTTCAACTAAAAAAGATAAATTTCCAACCAAAAATGAAATAGTTGAATTTTTCAGGTTTAAAAATTATTTTTCAACCAAATAGTCCCAACACAAAAGTTAAATTTCGACCAAAAAAAATCACTTTAATAAAATAGTTAAATTTTCAACCAAAAAGATAAATTATTTACCAAAAAAGACGAATTTTTAAGAAAATACATGAATTTTCAACCAAATACTTAAATTTTCAACGAATAATGGAATAATACAATTTTAAGTTAAAAAAAATAATAATTTTAACAAAATAAAACAAATTTTTAACGAAATATTTAAATTTTCAATCAAAAAGATAAATTTTCAGTCAGGGAGATTAATTAGTACTAAAAATGAGTAAAAAATTGTTGAATTATCAACCAAAAAAAGATCAATTTTCAATCAAAACTGGAATAGATAAATTTTCAGGTTGAAAAATTAATTTTTAGTTTAAACAAAAACGAATTTTGAACAAAATAGTAATATTTTCAACCAAAGAGATGAATTTTCAACCAAAAAAATAAATTTTTAACACAGTAGTTCAACTTTTTACCACGTAGTTGATTTTTTTAACGAAAAAGGTGACTTTTAACAAAATAGTTGGATTTTGAACAAAATAATTAAATTTTCAACCAAATTGCTGAATTATCAACTAAAAAAGATTATTTTTTATTAAAAATGGATAGATCAATTTTCAGGTTGAAAAATTAATTTTCATCTGAAAATGAAACGAATTTTCAACAAAGTAGTAAAATTTTCAATCTAAGAGATGAATCTTTAAACAAAAAATTAATTTTTAACAAAATAGTTCAACTTTTTACCAAGTAGTTGAATTTTTGACAAAAAAATATGAAGATTACTAATTACCAAAAAGACGAATTTTTAACCAAATACATGAATTTTCAACGAAATACTTGATTTTTCAACTAAAAATGGAATAATATAATTTTGAGTTAGAAAAATTAATTTTAACCAAAATAGAACAAATTTTCAACAAAATAGTTAAATTTACAATCAAAAAGATAAATTTTCAGTCAGGAAGATTAATTTTCTAGCAAAAAAGACGAATTTAAAACAAAATATGAATTTTCAATACAAAAGGAAAAATTTTCAACAATACAGTTGAAATTTGGACCAAAAAATATAACTTCAACAAAGTAGTTAAATTTCTACAAATTAATTAAATTTTTTAACAAAATTGTTGAATTTTCAACTAAATAAGATAAATTTTCCATCAAGAAAATTAATTAGTACTAAAAAAGACGAATTTTCAAACAAATTTTTGAATAGTTACATTTTCAGTTTAAAAAATTAATTTTCAACCAAATAGTTGAATTTCCAACACAAAATTTAATTTTCAACAAAAAAACAACTTTAAGAATATAGTTCAATTTTCAACCAAGAAAATCAATTATTTACCAAATATTTGAATTTTTAACAAAATAAGATAAATTTTCAATCAAGAAGATTAATTATTATTAAAAAAGACGAATTTTCAAAAAAAATTTTGAATAGTGACATTTTCAGTTAAAACATTAATTTTCAACAAAATAGTTGAATATTCAACACAAAATTTAATTTTCGACAAAAAAAAACTTTAAGAAAATAGTTAAATTCTCAACCAAGAAGATCAATTATTTACCAAAAAGATGAATTTTAAACAAAATACATGAATTTTCAAACAAATACTTCAATTTTCAACTAAAAATGGAATAATACAATTTTTAGTAAAAAAAAATAATTTTACCCAAAATAAAACAAATTTTTAACAAAATAGTTAAATTTTCAATCAAAAAGATAAATTTTCAGCCAGGAAGATTAATTTTCTAGCAAAAAAGACGAATTTAGAACGAAATACATGAATTTTCAATATAAAACGAAGAATTTTCAACAATACATTCGAAATTTCGACCAAAAAACATAACTTCAACAAATTAGTTGAATTTCAACAAAATAATCAAATTTTCAACAAAATAATTAAATTTTCAACAAAATCGTTGAACTTTTAACCAAATATTTAATTTTCGACAAAAAAAAAAACTTAAAGAAAATAGTCAGATTTTTAACCAAGAAGATCAATTATTTACCAAAAAGACAAATTTTTAACAAATAACATGAATTTTCAACCAAATACTTGAATTTTCAACTAAAAATAGAATAATATAATTTTAAGTTAAAAAAATTAATTTTAACCAAAATAAAACCAATTTCAACAAAATAATTAAATTTTCAACAAAATTGTTGAATTTTTAACCAAATATATGAATTTTCAACTAAATAATATAAATTTTCAATCAAGAAGATTAATTAATACTGAAAAAGACGAATTTTCAACCAAAAAGACGAATTTTTAACAAAATACATGAATTTTCAACTGAAAATGGAATAATATAATTTTAAGTTAACAAAATTAATTTTAACCAGAATAAAAGAAATTTTCAACAATACAGTTGAAATTTTGACCAAACAATACAACTTTAACAAAGTAGTTAAATTTCTACAAAGTAATTAAATTTCTACAAAATAATTAAATTTCTCAAAAAATTGTTGAATTTTTAAACAATTATTTGAATTTCCAACTAAATAAGATAAATTTTCAATCAAGAAGATTAATTAGAAAAGACGAATTTTCAACCAAATAATTCATTGTTCAACTAAAAAAGATAATTTTTCAACCAAAAATGGAATAGTTAAATTTTCAGGTTGAAAAATTCATCTTCAACCAAAAAAAAATTAATTTTTAACAAAGTCTTTCACCTTTTTACCAAGTAGTTGGATTTTGGACAACAAAAATGACTTTTAACAAAATAGTTGCACTTAGAACAAAATAATTAAATTTTCAACCAAAAAGAAGAATTTTTGACCAAACGAGATGATCAATGTTCTGAAATGAAAAAAAATTTCTTAAGAATTTCATTGAAAGTACTCATTCTCATTATTCATTAAGGAATCTGTATTATCATTAGAGAATAACAGAAAATATTTAACGTCTTTTCAGACTAGATGGAGCTATCAAAGAAAAATTAATTAAAAATTAATTTTTTTCTGAAAAAAGATCTTCTTTTGCTCCGCTGAGAATCGAACCACAGAAATACTGATTTCCGGTCAGGTGATTTCCCATTAAGCTACTAGAGAGATCGAGAGAAGAAACTTTTTTCAGAAATACACGCATTAATTTGCTAGATGGTACAAATCACATTTTTTAAGGAATCTGTATTATCAGTAGAGAATAACAGAAAATATTTCACGTCTTATCAGACTAGATGCTGTAAAAGAATAATATTTTTAAAATACTTTTTTTCTGAAAAAAAGATCTTCTCCTTTCGCTCCGCTGGGAATCGAACCTCAGAACTTCCGATTGCCGGTCGGGTGCTTTCCCATTAAGCTACTAGAGAGATCAAGAGAAGAAACTTTTTTCAGAAATACATTAATTTAAACGCATTAATTTCCTAGATGGTACAAATCAAACTTTTCAAGGAATCTGTATTATCATTAGAGAATAACAGAACATATTTCACGTCTTTTCAGACTAGATGGAGCTATGAAAGAATAATTATTTTAAAATAATTTTTTTCTGAAAATCGATCTTCTCCTTTCGCTCCGCTGGGAATCGAACCACAGAAATACTGATTTCCGGTCAGGTGCTTTCCTATTAAGCTACTAGAGAGATCAAGAGAAGAAACTTTTTTCAGAAACACACGCATTAATTTGCTAGATGGTAGGAATCAAATTTTTCAAGGAATCTGTATTATCATTAGAGAATAACAGAAAATATTTCACGTCTTTTCAGACTAGATGCTATGAAAGAATAATTATTTTAAAATAATTGTTCCTGAAAAAAGATCTTCTCCTTTTGCTCCGCTGGGAATCAAACCACAGAAATACTGATTTCCGGTCAGGTGCTTTCCCATTAAGCTACTAGAGAGATCGAGAAAAGAAACTTTTTTCAGAAATACACGCATTAATTTGCTAGATGGTACAAATCAAATTCTCCAAGGAATCTGTATCATCATTAGAGAATAGCAGAACATATGTCACGTCTTTTCAGACTAGATGAAAAGAGTGAAAGAATAATTATTTTTAAATAATTTTTTTCTGAAAAAAGATCTTCTCCTTTCGCTCCGCTGGGAATCGAACCACAGAACTACTGATTAATGCGTGTATTTCTGAAAAAAGTTTATTCTCTCCATCTCTCTAGTAGCTTAATGGGAAAGCACCTGGCCGGAAATCAGTAGTTCTGTGGTTCGATTCCCAGCGGAGCGAAAGGAGAAGATCTTTTTTCAGAAATTTTTTTTTTTTTTAATCATTATTCACTGTCACATGACATTTTGAGGACGTAATAAAAATGTCACAAATTGTCAAAAGAGGGAGGGGTGAGTCAAAAATGACTGAAAATAGCGTCACCTAAAATGTGCACGTAAAATGAAATAAGTCATAAAAAGGCTTCACTTTGAGTGTCTAAAATGCCTTCTTTATGGCTTTTCTGTGTGGGTGTAGGTATTAAAATGAAACTATTAGCTCGTCTCTCTTTCAAGAGATTACTGTACGCGAAATATGTAAATTGCTAGAGAAATGTGCAAAATGAGAGACTCAATTTGCACATTTGAAAGAGATCAAAGAGCACAATTTTCAATGAAAAGAGAAGCCTTTCATCAGCTTTTCCCTGAAGTCATTAAATTTGATTTTATTTTATTATCAAGGCAAATTACAGCCTTTTTAATTCCCTATAAACTTGTTTATTGATCAGCTTTTCCCTGAAGACATTATATTCGATTTAATTTTATTATTAAGACAAAATTCCGCGTACTAATTATATGTAAAATTAATTAACTACTATTTTATGTGTGAAAGTAACTTTATGAAAGAATAATTAATTTGTTAATACTACAATTTTTTAGGATTTTACTGAATTTGTTTAATTTCGGAAGCTTTGACGAATTATTAAAGAATATTGTTACATATATAAACTTTTAACCAAATAGTTAAATTTTCAACCGAAAAAGCGAATTTTCAACAAAATAGTTACATTTTCAAACAAAGTGATAAATTTTCAATCAAAATTATTAATCTAGAACCAAAACCAAAAAAAAAACAAGTTTAATTTTGTACCAAAAAAGAGTATAGAATATTTTCGTTTTGAATTAATATTTTTTTACATGAAAAAAAGATTTTCTATTTCCTTAATTGAGTAGGAAAATTTAAAATTGTGCTTTTACACAGAGTTTTAAATTTTGAATGAATTTCAATTTACATCCAGGGAGTTGAATTTTCAACCAAAAAGTTGATTTTCGAACCAAAAAGATTAATTTTCTACAAAAGAAGATGATCTATTAAGAAAATACAAAAATTAATTAATTCAGAATAGTTTGAATTTTTTAAACGGTGTTCAAAAAGTCAATTTGTTTTTTAGTTTAAATTTAATTTTTAAACTGAAAATTCACCTATTCCATTTTTGTTTGCAAATTCAACAATTTTTCATGCAAACGAAATAATATATGTAACGAACTTCTTGAATAACAGATGTAATAAAAAAAATCAGGAAAGGAAAAGTATCTACATACAAAACAAAGCCGTGTGATAAATTTTTTTTTTATTTAGTGCATTAACATCTGAAACTAAAATCTATAGACATCAATTTAATTTTAATTTCTAGTTTTTAGTAGAAAAAATTGTTGCTATATTATAGCTCACATCCCTTCTCAAATTCCCAATTACCCCAACTCTCATAATAGGCCTCCGAACAATGTCTGACGTACCCAATCGTATTTACGTATTTACCTGAAAATTTCGTCAGAGAAGTGGAAAACTGCAGAAAACCAAAACTTCTAAACACAGTTGTTTATTAAATTTAGAAAAGAATATTTAAAAACATAAACTTAAAGAAAGTCAAATTGTGTAACAGAATTGCACAAAAAGCCTTAAGAAGAAGTATGTTTCCAAAAACCATTAAAAAATATATATAACATAAATAAAACAACCGAGCAAGTCACGCCTACCCCGAAAGGGAAAATGGCTTAATGGTATAATAATAATAATAATAAGGAATTTACGGAATTCGCGAAATCTAAGGAATTCACGAAATTCAAGGAAATCACGAAATTCAAGCAACTCACGGAATTCAAGGATTTCAAGGAATTGAAAGAAATCACGGAATTCAAGAAATTCAAGGAATTCATGAAATTCAAGGAATTGATGGAATTCAAGGAATTGATGGAAATCAAGGAATTGATGGAATTTAAGGAATTCACGGAATTCGCGAAATCTAAGGAATTCACGAAATTCAAGGAAATCACGAAATTCAAGGAATTCATGAAATTCACGGAATTCAAGGATTTCAAGGAATTGAAAGAAATCACGGAATTCATGGAATTCAAGGAATTCATGGAATTCAAGGAATTCATGGAATTCACAGAATTCAAGGATTTCACGGAATTTGTGAAATTCATAGTATTCAAGAAATTCAAACATTTCAAGGAATTAAAGGAAATCACGGAATTGGTGGAATTCATAGAATTCAAGGAATTCATAAAATTTACGGCCATGCCCCGCTGAAAAAACCAGTTCTCGTCAGATCACTGAAGTTAAGCAGCGTTGGGCGCGGTTAGTACTTGGATGGGTGACCATTCGAGAATACTGTGTGCTGTTGGCATATTATGGGTGTGGTGAGCCAAAACTTGTAGTTATTTATAACTACAAGAAAACTATCCACCTAGAAACACTACCCGAATCGGGTAGTGTCACGCCTACCCTGAAAGGGAAATGGCTTAATGGTATACGTACGGAATTAATGAAATTCACGGAATTCAAGGAATTGATGGAATTTAAGGAATTCCCGGAATTTACGAAATTCGAGAAATTCATGGAATTCACGGAATTAAATGATTTTAAGGAATTGGAGAAAATCATGAAACGTGAATTCCGAGAATTCCGTAAATTCAGTGAATTTCGCGAATTCCATGAATTCGTTAATTGAGTGAATTTTGTAAATTCAATGAATTTCTTGAATACCGTGAATTACTTGGATGCCACGAATTTCTTAAACACCTTGAATTCCATAAATTCCGTGATTTCCGCGAATTCTATTAATTCCGTGAATTCCATAAATTCCGTAAATTCCTTCAATTCCATAAATTCCGTCCATTCCTTGAATTCTATATACTTCGTGAATTCCGTAAATTCCATGGATTCCATGCATTCCTTGTATTCAGTTAATTTCGCGAATTCCGTGAATACAGTCAATTCCGAGAATTCATTAAATTACATGAATTCCGTGAATTCTATGAATTCCGTGAGTTCCATGAATTCCATGAGTTCCATGAATTCCATGAATTCCGTGAATCCCATAAATTCCGTGAATTCCATGAATTCCGCGAATTCCGTGAAATCCAATAATTTCGTGAATTCCGTGAATTCATTGTATGTATGTATGTATACCATTAAGCCATTTCCCTTTCAGGGTAAGCGTGACACTACCCGATTCAAGTAGTGTTTTTAGGTGTATAGTTTCTTGTAGTAAATAACTACAAGTGTGGGCTCACCACACCCACGATGTGCCAACAGCACTCAGTTTTCTCGAATGGTCACCCATCCAAGTACTAACCGCGCCCAACGCTGCTTAACTTCAGTGATCTGACGAGAACTGGTTTTTTCAGCGTGGTATGGCTGTTTGCCATTGAATTTCATTAATTCCGTGAATTGGATTAATTCCGTGAATTATATTAATTCCTTGGATTCCATGAACTCCGTGAATTCCATGAATTCCATATATTTCGTGAATTCCATGAATTCCGCGAATTCCATAAATTTAGTGAATTCCATTAATTCCGAGAATTCCATAAATTTCGTGAATTCCTTTAGTTTAATGAATTCCGTGAATTCCTTGTCCACAATTTTCGATTTATAAACGTTACAATACACGGAAAAAATTTATCCGTGAAGAAGTCACGAACTTGTAGCTAGGTCTCGGATACGAGATAAAAAAATGAAACATTAAATCCTTATTTCTATGAGAAATATATGGATAAATTTCGAAGTTTCTTACGAACAGTTCGAATTTTCTACGAACAGTTCCTGAAAATTTCAGACTGAAATAAAAAGAGGAAAAATTTTATTTGTGCGATTTAATTTTATATTAATTTATAAATTCGCAACTAAGAAGATTCGAACCTCAAACACTGCTGACTCACCAGTTTTCTAAACATAAACTAGGAGTGCGTAAACACGCGCAGCCATCGAGGCCAAACAAAATTGGTATTATAAAACTTCTAGCCACTCATCCGATGAGCTCGAGGCACACATACGAGCGCACACACGCACCGCGCGTGAGCACGTGGGCCACGTACAGGGAGACTTAGTTTCGAGTTCCCAGATTTGTCGGGCAAGCTCGTGAGTGCTCTGAGAATCTTTTCCCAATCACTCGTAATATTTTTGTAATTATTCACGTAAAAAAAAGTGATGAACCGTTTTAGAATTTTCACATCGAGTTCGTCAATCTTTCTCAAAGTTCGTAGGTTATTTACGAAAATACATAAATATCCGATGAATTTTTCTCATATCCGAGACCTAGCTACTAGTTCGTGACTTTTTTACGGATAAATTTTTTCCGTGTACATGTACTGGAATGCTCGACGGTGCTTCACGATTTACAGCACTTACAATACATGTATTGCAATTTCGTCATTCCAATACCGTGTTTGCAATTTCACCTTACGCTTGTATTGTAGAAGTGTTGGACAATTCCAAACATTTTTAACAGTGTAGAGCCAAATGTTGGTTTTGCAGAACATTTACTAAATTCACTTAAAATTATATATGAAAGCGCCTGTTATACTTATTTATGATCATGAATCGACTCCACTATTATTGAAAATATTTTCACATGGTGTAAAAAATCGAAAATTGGATACACTAGAATCTAGATATTCATCAATATTAACCAGAGTCGCCATATTAATGGAACTAGGCTTGGTTTAGTAGGAGTCACTAGGTTGATATAGCTGAATCAAATGTATTTCCATAATTTTTTAAGTAAGGAATCCTTGATTTTTCAACTAGATTTAGATTAACCAGAGCCAAATATTAGCTTTGAAGAACATTTACTAAATTCACTTAAAATTTGTTATGAAAGATCCTTATGATCATGAATCGACTTCACTATTATTGAAAATATTTGCACATGGTGTAAACAATCAAGAATTGGACACACTAGAAATTCATCATTATCAACCAAAGTTGCAATGTTATTGGGACTATAGGTTCGTACAGTTGAATCAACTCTATTTCCATAATTTTTGTAAGTAAAGAATCCTTGTTATTTCAACTAGATTTATGTTATCTGGAGCCAAGTGTTTGTTTTGAAGAACATGTACTAAATTCATTTAAAATTGCTTATGAAAGAACCTATTGTACTTATGGTCATGAATCGAATCCACCATTATTGACAATATTTTTCAACTAGATTTAGATTAACCAGAGCCAAATATTAGCTTTGAAGAACATTTATTAAATTCACTTAAAATTTGTTATGAAAGATCCTTATGATCATGAATCGACTCCAACATTATTGAAAATATTTGCACATGGTGTAAACAATCAAGAATTGGACACACTAGAAATTCATCATATCAACCAAAGTTGCAATGTTAGTGGGACTAGGTTCGTACAGTTGAATCAACTCTATTTCCATAATTTTTGTAAGTAAAGAATCCTTGTTATTTCAACTAGATTTATGTTAGCTGGAGCCACGTGTTTGTTTTGAAGTACATGTACGAAATTCACTTAAAATTGTTTATGAAAGAGCTTATTATACTTATTTATGATCATGCATCGGCTCCACTATTATTGAAAATATTTGCACATGGTGTAAATAATCAAGAATTGGACACACTAGAAATTCATCATTATCAACCAAAGTTGAAATGTTAGTGGAAATAGGTTCGTACAGTTGAATCAACTCTATTTCGATAATTTTTATAAGCAAAGAATCCTTGTTATTTCAACTAGATGTATGTTAAATGGAGCAAAGTGTTTGTTTTGAAGAACATTTACTAAATTCACTTAAAATTGTTTATGAAAGAGCCTATGGTAGTTATGGTCATGAATCGACTCCACTATTATTGACAATATTTGCACATGGTGTAAAAAATCAAGAATTGGACACACTAGAATCTAGATATTCATCATTAATAACTAGAGTCGCCATATTAATGGAACTAGGTTTCATTTACTAGGTGTCACTAGGTTGATGTCGCTGAATCAACTGTATTTCCATAATTTTTGTAGGTAAAGAATCCTTCTTATTTCAACTAGATTTATGTTAACTGGAGCCAAGTGTTTGTTTTGAAGAACATTTACTAAATTCACTTAAAATTTTGTATGAAAGAGCCTTATGATCATGAATCAACTCCACTATTATTGAAAATATTTGCACATGGTGTAAACAATCAAGAATTGGACACACTAGAAATTCATCATTATCAACCAAAGTTGCAATGTT
>CAKNYM010051661.1:44860-62821 GCA_932195095.1 Andricus curvator | reverse complement strand
TAAAGAATCCTTGTTATTTCAACCGGATTTATGTTAACTGGAGCCAATTGTTTGTTTTGAAGAACATGTACTAAATTCACTTAAAATTGTTTATGAAAGAGCCTATTGTACTTATGGTCAGGAATCGACTCCACTATTATTGACAAAATTTGCACATGGTGTAAAATCAAGAATTCGACACACTAGAAATTCATCATCATCAACCAAAGTTGCCATGTTAATGGGACTAGGTTTGGTTTACTAGATATCACTAGGTTGGTATAGCTGAATCAAATGCATTTCCATAATTTTTTGAGTAAGGAATTCTTGATATTTCAACTATATTTAGATTAACCAGAGCCATATATTAGCTTGGAAGAACATTTACTTAATTCACTTATAACTGTTTATGAAAGAGCCTTGTTTGCACGGTAAAATGCATATTAAAGAAAAATTTCATTCACTAACAATCATTTATTCAAAAGTAACTGAAATCCATATTACAAGCTTAGTGGTTTAATACATAAATATTAAAAACACGAACCGAGGTATAAGGATAAGCAAGGTGCAGCTAGATTCCGATGTTGCCAGAGACAAAATCTAGGTACAATTCAAAATTTGGAAAATTGGCAAATTAGGAATTTGTCCATTTGGTAATCCATTAAACAGTGAAAACCGAAGATCAGCACGTTTTCTTAAAACTCTAAACCTGCCTCAATAAACCCTTGTCGCGGTCAGTTTTCAACATCTGCACTGAAACTTTCTCTGACGCCCTCTGCTTAATAACTCATCTTGGGAGAGATTTCAAGTTTGGGCATTTTCAGTCGTTCCAAAATTCATACGAGTATAAAGCATAGCAAATATAAGCTACAAAGACACATAAATTATACAAAATTATTAAACGGTAATCATTCACTCAAACAAGCCTTATGATAAAGAATTGACTCCAGTATTATTGAAAATATTTGCACATGGTGAGAACAATCAAGAATTGGACACACTAGAAATTCATCATCATCAACCAAATTTGCCATGTTAATGGGACTAGGTTTAGCTTACTAGATGTCACTAGGTTCGTACAGTTGAATCAACTCTATTTCCATAATTTTTGTAAGTGAAGAATCCTTATTATTACAACTAGATTAAGTTTAGCTAGAGCCAAACGTTCGTTTTGAAGAACATTTTTTTAGTGCACTCCCTTTTCCTTATTATTTCTTCGTCTTTTTGATACTACGGGGAACGAGGTATCAACGAGTTATCATCACCATAGTAAGTTTCTAATACGTGTTTTGGCAATGGTCTTCGTGGTGGACTATAATCGCCTGGTGGTTTTATGTATGTCAGAATTCTATTGAATACAGGCAGGATCTCGTAAATTCGAGGGTCCATAGGGTAATTTACAGGATGATCTAAAATGTCTTGTGGGCTCATTATAGGCATACGTATTTCTGCTTCGGTATATTTGTATATTTTATACCGTACGTGTTCTGGTGGTGGACCCAATATGGGACGGATCATCATATCCTCATCAACTATTGAAACGTGGTATCCATCCAATGAGTCTACCCAACGGAAAGGTTCGGTCAACTGAATAGGAAAATTATGTTTGCCTATCGTATAAGGTTTGATAGGAAGAACCAAAGTTCCGATAGGAAGACGTCTTTCATGATGAGCAGTTCGATCTAGTACTTCAGGTGGAGAACCTACGGTGGTTTCGAGACGACGTCTGGGTCCACGCCGAGGATGCATCGGAAATCCTAGCTCTGTATGAAGAAATAGAAATGGGTAAATGAAAATAACAATTAGAACGGTTAATATAGGGAAACACATCACTAAAATTTGCAGAATAATTAGGTTCAGTAGCTGACTTTCCAGTTTAAAGGAAATTCTTAAAACCTTAGAAGAATGCAGTAATGAAAATAAGCAATAAATGGTATAATTAAAAAGATGTTAGTTAAGCGATGTTGTTGGCTGAGTAATAAATTGTAGATTAGAGGGTAATAAGATATTAACTGACATACTTCAGACCAAAGAAAGAGATCCAGAGGATGTTGAAGATCCTTTATTCCATATTTTCGTCGACGTTTCGAAAACGAATAATTTTCCTCATCAGGAGAAGAGTCATTAAAAAGTTGTAATTCAAAATTTGAAGTCAAGTATTAGTACCATTGTATGTGGAAATTAAATAAGATACCTAATTCTATTTTTCTCATTATTCTGTGAAGAAAAAAACTATTCGTTTTCGAAACGTCGACGAAAATATGGAATAAACGATCTTCAACATCTTATGGATTTCTTTCTTTGACCTAAAGTATGTCAGTTAATATCTTATTACCCTTTAATCTACAATTTATTACTCAGACAAACAACATCAAATAACATCTTTTTAATTAAACTTTTATAATATTTTGGACATCATTTTAGTATTTTTTTTATTGAAATTTGAAAGTTTGCTCATTTTACTTATCAACGTATTAGTATCTAAACTAATTATAACTACCTATTAATTTTTTTAATTTAACACTGTTTCTCAACGGAATTAAAAACAATTATCCAAATTCTTTAACTGATGTAAAAAAGTTCATTAATTTGAACAAAAAGTCATAGTGCAAACAATCATGTAAACTTCATGGTAAATTCTTTAGAACGTCGATTACTTAATGATGAAATCAAAGATTTAAATATCCATTTAGAATTTTCAAAACAAAATTTTAATAATGTTAAAATAATTTTAAGAAACTCTTTACCAAATAATTTATATATTATCATTTTACAAAATCAATTGAATATTATTGAAAAAAATATTAATAAAAAACAAAGACTGGATCAAAAATGTCAAAATCTACTTTTTAATAGCAATATTCATGAACCTTTAAATATAAATAAACATAATGATGTAATTAAATCAGGATCTAAAGATCCTTGGATTACAAATTTTAGTAATGTTATAATTCCATATGAAATTGATGATGTTCTAAGATTAGGTAATAATTTGAATTCTTCCTTTTTAACAAACAAACGAAAAATAATCCTAGATATTGTTAATGATGCAGAGTCAAATATTGGTTTGATTAAAAACACAGATGATATTCGACAGATATGACAGTGTTTATCTGAAGTTCATAATCAAAATGATATTCATCGGTTTGCTAGCTCTGGGTTCACTGTGATTATTGTGAAAAACACCCATTAGGAACAATTTTTCTAAAAATCTAATTTAACCGTTGAATTCGCGGTAAAAATTCAAGACAATAATCCCTTTGCTATTTTTTTGTAAAGTCGAAAATAAGGAATATATTTGGCTTCAAAAGCTTTAAGGCTGATGGGGGAGTACTTAGATATTGTTGGTTTTTAAAATTTATACTACATACATACATAATTTTTTCTTCGAAAGGAACAAATATTTTGGAGAGGTCCTTTTATTTTTTTAATGTTATGCTTTTGCTATTTATGGACCACCCTATTGTGGATGATCCCTAACTAGTTCGGCTGTTCACCCATAGTATGGATCACTTTGATCTGAAGTTCACAATCAGAATGATATAAAATGGTTTGGTTAATTGAACTAATTGAAAATAAAAGATTTTATCTAATAAAATTTGGAATTTAAAAATGATTATATATCTTAATTAAATTAATATTAATTAAAAAATCATCTTTTGGGTTCAACCCTTTTCTTGAAAATTCCTTTTTTTTCATCATTGTAGTTGAAAATTCATTTCTTATGTTGAAAATCTAACTAACCTTGGTTGAAAATTTGACTATTCCATATTTAGACAATTAATCTTCTGGATTAAAAAATCATCTTTTGCGTGGAACTCTATTGTTGAAAATTCATTTTTTTATGATTCATCATTTTAATTAAAAATCATATAATTTTAGAAAAAATTTGAGTAAGTTTACGAGATATTCAGAAGTTTTGAAACGATTAAAAAATAAATAAAACTTGTAAAGACTTTTTAAGAATTTTGTAAGGTTTCATAAAAATGAAAAAAAAATTTGTAGGTATCTAGGAAAAATTAAAATAATTTTTTATTTCGAAAAATTAATTTTAAGAGATTATTTGAAAAGATTTTAAAACATTTCAACAATTTTCAAAGAAGAATCTAAGAGATTTTGAGGCAATTTTTTTAATTTGGCAGAATTGAAAAAATTTTAATAATTTTTAAAGACTAGATAGTTCAGAAGGTCTGAGAAGATTGAAAAAGAAATGTGGGTGACGCAGTTGAGGAAATGACTGATTTATTTACTTAACGTAGGATTTCAAATTATTTCAAGGAATTTCGACGGATTTAACAACAGTAAATTATTTATTGAATTTTAGCCAACACTGTTTAAATTAATATTTTTTTAAAGTAAACAAGTAGTATTAAGCAAGTAATTTCTTTATTTCAAAAAAAAGTCAAAACAACTTTTTTCTGGGTATATGATATTATATCTAAGATATATTATTGTTAAATTGTTACACTTACCAAAAAAAGTAAGGAGAAGAGCCAAAATTAAGAACAGGCTAATAGAGAACTTCATTTTATCTGAATATAGAGAAAACTGCTAAATTGAAATTTTTTGAGAACCCGGATACTCTGATGTTTCATTAGCGTATTTATTCTAGCCGCTATCTTATTTGATCGCTTTAAACCTTGGAAACATACATCGTTCAAAACATTTTTTACCTTTCAGAATCACACATTAATCATCACATATTTTTAACATAATTAATGAATTCAATATTTGAAACTAAGTTTTTTTAAACAAAGTTTCGGTTAGACTGGTTTAATATGATAGAAATCTTTTTGGAGGCCTAATACCAGTATTTTTTATGTTAGATTCAACAGAGGTCTCTCTTATAGAATCGTTGATAAGTAGATAATCTACTATGTCAAAATTAATTTTTATTATGCGAAATTAAATTAAAACGCGAGAAATTAAGTTCTAAAAAATTCACTGCGAACTGGATTTGAACCAGCAACCAACTCATTACATGTGAGGTGCTCTACCAATTATTGAGCTATCGCAGTTCACCAGTGAAAACTTCAGAACTTGTATTTCCTTAATTTCGATCGAAATTATAATTTTAGAGATGTTATTATTTTAAGGCCAGTTATTAATTCAATATTTGAAACTAAGCTTTTTTTTAAACAAAGTTTCGGTTAGACTGTTTTCAATATGATATAAATCTTTTTGGAGGCCTAATACCAGTATTTTTGATGTTAGATTCAACAGAGGTCTCTGTTATAGAATCGTTGATAAGTAGATAATCTACTATATCAAAATTAATTTTTATTATGCGAAATTAAATTGAAACGCGAGAAATTAGGTTCTAAAAAATTCACTGCGAACTGGATTTGAATCAGCAACCAACTCATTACATGTGAGGTGCTCTACCAATTGAGCTATCGCAGTTCAACAGCTTAGTTTCATATATTGAATTAATAACTGGCCTCAAAATAATAACATCTCTAAAATTATAATTTCGATCAAAATTAAGGAAATACAAGTTCTGAAAATTTCACTGGTGAACTGCGATAGCTCAATTGGTAGAGCACCTCACATGTAATGAGTTGGTTGCTGGTTCAAATCCAGTTCGCAGTGAATTTTTTAGGACTTAATTTCTCGCGTTTTAATTTAATTTTGCATAATAAAAATTAATTTTTATATAGTAGATTATCTACTTAACAACGATTCTATAACAGAGACCTCTGTTGAATCTAACATAAAAAATACTGGTATTAGGCCTCCAAAAAGATTTCTATCATATTAAACCAGTCTAACCGAAACTTTGTTTAAAAAAAAAGCTTTGTTTCAAATATTGAATTAATAACTGGCCTTAAAATAATAACATCTCTAAAGTAATAATTTCGATCGACATTAAGGAAATACAAGTTCTGATATTTTCACTGGTGAACTGCGATAGCTCAATTAGTAGAGCACCTCACATGTAATGAGTTGGTTGCTGGTTCATAATTTAATTTCGCATAATAAAAATTAATTTTTATATAGTAGATTATCTACTTATCAACGATTTTATAACAGAGACCTCTGTTGAACATAACATTAAAAATACTGGCATTAGGCCTCCAAAAAGATTTCTATCATATTAAACCAGTCTAACCGAAACTTTGTTTTAAAAAAACTTAGTTTCAAATATTGAATTAATAACTGGCCTTAAAATAATAACATCTCTAAAGTAATAATTTCGATCGAAATTAAGGAAATACAAGTTCTGAAATTTTCACTGGTGAACTGCGATAGCTCAATTAGTAGAGCACCTCACATGTAATGAGTTGTTTGCTGGTTCATAATTTAATTTCGCATAATAAAAATTAATTTTTATATAGTAGATTATCTACTTATCAACGATTCTATAACAGAGAGCTCTGTTGAATCTAACATCAAGAATACTGGTATTAGGCCTCCAAAAAGATTTCTATCATATTAAACCAGTTTAACCGAAACTTTGTTTAAAAAAACTTGGTTTCAAATATTGAATTAATAACTGGCCTTGAAATAATAACATCTTTAAAATAATAATTTCGATCGAAATTAAGGAAATACAAGTTCTGAAATTTTGACTGGTGAACTGCAATAGATCAAATTGGTAGAGCACCTCACATGTAATGAGTTGGTTGCTGCCTCCAAAAAGATTTCTATCATAATTAATGAATTTAAAAAAAAAACTGAACCTCAACAACAAACAGTTGCATTTTTAACCAATATGTCAAATCTTCAACCCCAAAAGACGAATTTTTTAGAAGAGAGTTGAATTTTTAATGAAAAAAGATCAATTTTTAACAAAGTAGTTGAATTTGCAACCAAATTAATAAATTTTCAACAAAATAGTTTAATTTTCGAACTACAAACATGAATTTTCAACAACAATCAAAATTAATAATCATTTACAACCAAATAGTTGTACTTTCAAGCGAAAGTGTCGAATTTTCAACATAATTAATTAACTTTGAACCAAAAAGTTGAATTTTTAAATAAAAAAGATTCAACTAAAACCAAAAATAATTGCATTTTCAACAAAGGAGTTGAATTTTTATCTAAAATTATGAACATTTAAAAAAAATGAAATTATAAAACAGAAGTACAACTTTCAATCAAGTAGTTGATTTTTCAATAAAAAAAAAGATGAATTCTCAACGAAAGAGTTGAATTTTCAACCTAGAAAGATTTTTCAGTCAAGAGCGACAAAAAATTGCAAGCAAATTGTTTAATTTTTCAAATAAAAAAGTTAATTTACAACCAGGCTTTTCAATTTCCTACGAAAATAATAGAATTTTCAACCAAAATAGACGAATTTTTAACCAAAAAATTAAATTTTCAAATGAAAAAGAAGAATTTTCTAGCAAATGGTTAAAGGTTCATCAATAAAGTTACAATAAAGTGATTAATATTTTGTTGTTGTTGAAGATTCATTATTTTAGTTGAAAATTTATCTTTTTGGTTTAAAATTAAACGATTTTGTTGAAAATTCGTTTTTTCTGTAGAAAATTAGTTTCATTAACTGTAAATTGAACTATTCCAGTTCAAGATTCATAATTTTAGTTGAAAATGCATATCTTTAGTAGAAATTTCAAATCTTTTTGGTTAAAGTCCAACTATTTTTGGTTGAAAGTTTTTTTGTTCTTGAAAAGTCTACTATTATATTTTTGGTTGAGAATACGCTTTTTTGGTTAAAAATTTAATTCTTTTGTTGAAAATTCAATAATTTTGTTAGTCATTCTTTATGGTTAATATAATATTAAAATTTTTTTCGTTTGAAGCATTAAATTTTACAATTTTCGGTGAGAATACTCCTTTTTGTTTGAAAATTCAACTCCATGGTTGAAAGTTGAACTCCTTTGATTGAATATTTAATAATATTGTTAAAAATTCGTTTTTTGTTTGGTTACAAATTAAATATTTTAACTGAAATTTTAACTATTCCAGTTGAAGATTCATAATGTTAGTTAGATATTCATCTCTTTGGATGAATATTTAACTATTTTGTTGAAAATTCGTTTTTGGTTGAAAATTAATTTTTGAAGTGAATATTTAACTATTTTTTTAGAAATATTTATATCAGTCATGACTAACCTAGGACTTTCAATAAAAAGTATAACAACTGCCGTTCGACAGATATGCCAGTTTTTATCTGAAGTTCATAATCAAAATGATATTCAACGGTTTGCTATCTCTGGCTTCACTGTAATTATTGTGAAAAACACCCATTAGGAATAATGTTTCTAAAAATCGAATTTAACCTTTGAATTCGTGGTAAAAATTCAAGGAAATAATCCCTTTGCTATTTGTTTGTAAAGTCGAAAATAAGGAATATATTAGGCTTTAAAAGCTTTAAGTCTGATGAGGGAGTACTAGGTATTGTTGGTTTTTCAAATTTATACTACATACATACATAATTTTTTCTTCGAAAGGAACAAATATTTTTGAGAGCTCCTTTTATTTTTTTAATGTTTTTGCTATTTATGGACCACCCTATTGTGGATGATCCCTAACTAGTTCGGCAATTCACCATCATAGTATGGATCATTTTGATCTGAATTTCATAATCAGAATGATATAAAATGGTTTGGTTTTTCGGGGTTTACTTTGATATTATTCTATTCCGTCAAAATCAAAATCTCGAGACAGTGAGGGTACGTGGGCTAGCGTTCACAGATGATAGGGTTGTTATGGCAGATTTAATCATAGACTTGCAAAGAATCTTCAACGAACTGAATACAAGCATGAAGAACATGGGCCTCAACATTAACGTGCGTAGAACAAAAATTATGGTTTTTAAAAGAAAGGGCGGGAAAAAATATGCAAGGGTTTTACGTTTTAGAAATATTTATATCAGGCATGACTAACCTACGACTTTCAATAAAAAGTATAAGAACTGCCATTCGACAGATATGACAGTTTTGATCTGAAGTTCATAATCAAAATGATATTCAACGGTTTGCTATCTTTGGGTTCACTGTGATTATTGTTAAAAACATCCATTAGGAATAATTTTTCTAAAAATCAAATTCAACCTTTGAATTCGCCGTAAAAATTCAAGAAAATAATCCCTTTGCTATTTTTTTGTAAAGTCCAAAATAAGGAATATATTAGGCTTTAAAAGCTTTAAGGCTGATGAGGGAGTACTAGGTATTGTTGGTTTTTCAAATTTATACTACATACATCAATAATTTTTTCTTCGAAAGGAACAAATATTTTGGAGAGCTCCTTTTATTTTTTGAATGTTATGCTTTTGCTATTTATGGAACACCCCATTGTGGATGATCCCTAGCTAGTTCGGCTGTTCACCATCATAGTATGGATCACTTTGATCTGCAGTTCACAATCAGAATGATATAAAATGGTTTGGTTTCTCGGGGTTTACTTTGCTATTATTGTATCCCTTCAAAATAAAAATCTCGGGACAGTGAGGATACGTGGGTTAGCGTTCGCAGATGATAAGGTTGTTATGGCAGAGTCAATCGAATTTAAATACATTTGAAATTTCATTTTTTTTTATTACAGATTAATTTATTTAACTGAAAATTTAACTAGTCTAGTGGAAGATTCATAATTTTAGTTGAAAATTCATCTCTTTGGTTGAATATTTAACTATTTTGTTGGAAATTGTTTTTTTAGTTGAAATAAAATTTTTTAATTGAAAATTTAGTTATTCCATTTTTGTTTGAAAATTGATCTTTCTTGGGTGAAAATTCAACTATTTCGTTGAAGATTGATGTTTTTTTCGTTGAATAATCAACGACTTTTATGTAAAACATTTTCTTTTGGTGCATCCTAGGAAGTTGTAACTTTTCCATGTGTGAGAGTCGGAACTAGGAACTAGTGTGGACCTCGGGACAGTGAGGGTACGTGGGTTAGCGTTCGCAGATGACCAGATTGTTATGGCAGAGATAAAACAAAAAGTATTTGAAGGAAAGCGTTTGAAGGAAAGGGTAAGAAAACAATATAAGATAACAAGGGGCACTCGACAATGAATAAAGTTGTGTAAAAATTAATTTTTTATCGGCAAAAATGGTTCATTTGGATCTGAAGTTAATAATCAGAATTAAAAACTGTGTGACTAGTTCGATATTATGCAAGGTGTTAGGCAAGGATGCGTTATGTCTTCACGAATAGTTATTATATTCATGAACAAGTGTCTAAGAATGGCCCTCTTCGACGAATGAGGTGTGGATCTCGGGACAGTGAAGGTACGTGGGTTAGCTTTCGCAGATGATACGGTTGTTATGATAGAGTCAATCGAAGACTTGAAAAGAATGTTCAACAAACTGAATACAAGCATGAAGAACATGGGCCTCAAAATTAGCGTTAATAAAACAAAAATTATGGTTTTTGAAGGAATGGATGAGAAAAAATATGCAACGGTTTGACATCCTGTTGGAAAGTCGTATTTTTTGATAGAAAATAAGTCTTCTTGGTGGAAATTTCATCTTTTTAGTTGAAAATTCATTTCTTTGGTGGAAAATTCATCTTTTTTACATTAAAATTGTACTATTTGGTTAAAAATTCATGGCTTTTGGTTAAAGATGTATAATTTTAGTTGAAAAATAATTTCTTTTGTGGAGAACGTAATTATTTTGTTGAAAATTCGTTTTTTTTTGTTGATAAGAAATTATTTTTCTAACTAAAAAAAAACGGTCTGATTTTTGGTTAAAAATGTACCTATCTTCTTTAGTTGAAAAATCAACTATTTCATTAAAAGATTATTTATTTTTGGAT
Source organism: Andricus curvator (assembly GCA_932195095.1). Classification (NCBI taxonomy): domain Eukaryota; kingdom Metazoa; phylum Arthropoda; class Insecta; order Hymenoptera; family Cynipidae; genus Andricus; species Andricus curvator. The sequence goes on along the minus strand of CAKNYM010051661.1, from coordinate 52,114 downwards.
CAATTCTATTTTTTTTATTGAAGATCAAAAATGTTTGGTTGAAAATCTGGTTGAGAATTTATATTTTCTGGTTGAAAATTCACCAATTTTGTTCAAATTCATCGTCTTTAGTTCAAAATTCTTCTATTTGGATTGAAGATTCAACTATTTAGTAGAAAATTCAACTATTTGATTGAAAATTCATATTTTCGGTTTGACTACAATTCAACTGTTTTGTAGAAAATCCGTTTTTTGTTCGAAGTGTAACTATTTTATTGAAAATTTGTCTTTTTTTTGTTGAATTCAATAGTTTTTTACAGTATAAAATCTTTTTATGGTCCAATATCAACTATAATTTTTTTCGCCGAGAATTCATATTTTTTGGCTTTTTATTATTTGTTTGAAAAGTTAATTATTTTGTTAAAAATATTTCTGGGTTGAAAATCAAATTGTTTTGCAGAAAATTCGTCTATTTGGTTTGAAAATTCAACAATTTGATAGAAAAGTAATCAATTTCGTAAAAAAAATTTTCTCTCGTGAAAAATCTTTTAGATAAATTCAATTTCTTTTTTCAATTCAATTCATCTTTTTTACTATAAAATGTAACTATGTTATTGAAAATTCGTCCTTTCGGACTGAAGATTCAATTAGTTTAGTAGAAAATTCTACTATTTCGTTAAAAATTAAATTTTTTGGTAAAAATTGTTCTTTTGGCTTGAAAATTCAGAATTTGGTTGAAAAATCAACTACTTTGTCGAAAAGTCCTATTTTTTTTGGATAAAATCAATTGTTTTTTATTAAACCTTCAAAAATATTTTGGTTGAAAATCTGGTTGAGAATTTATATTTTCCGGTTGAAAATTCAACAATTTTGATGAAAAGTAATCGCTTTTGGTTGAAAATTAAACTATTTGATCAAATATTCATATTTTCGGATTAAAAATTCAATTGTTTTGTACAAAATTCGAAATATTTTGCTTGAAAATTCAACAATTTGGTTTAAATTTTTTTTCTCTCTTGACTGAAATTTTTTTTTGGTTGAAAATGTACCTATTTTGTTGAAAATTCGACTTTAGTGGTTGAAATCAACTTTACAAAAAAAAATTAAATCTTCTTTTGATGAAATATTCACTATTATATTTTTCGTTGAGAATTCATATTTTTTCGCTAAAAATTATTATTTGTTGGAAAAGCTAATTATTTTGTGAAAAATTCAATTATTTTGGTAAAAAGTCATATATGGAATGAAAATTAAACTATTTTGTAGATGATTCGTTTCTTTGGCTTGAAAATTTAACAATTTGGTAAAAAATTTGGTGGAATATTTTTTTCTTGACTGAAAACTCTTTTTTATCCTTCATCTTATCTTCTGTTAAAAAAAATTGTTTTGGTCCACGATTCATTTTAGTTAAAAAATCATTTTTTTTATTAAAAAGTAAACGAGTTTGTTTAGAAATTTCATCTCTGGTCAAAAATCCAACTTTTTCGGTTGAAAGTTAATTATTTTTGGTTGAAAAGTCTACTATTATATTTTTGGTTGAGAATACGCCTTTTTGGTTGAACATTTAATTATTTTGTTGAAGATTCAATAATTTTGATAGAAATTTCTTCTTTTTGGGTAAAAATGCTTCTGTTTTGTCTGTAGAAATTTAATTATTGGGTTTAGAATTAACTTGTTTGTTGAAAACTGATTTTTTTTTGTGAGGGTACGTGGGTTAGCGTTCGTAGATGATAAGGTTGTTGTAGCAGAGTCAATCGGAGACTTACAAGGAATCTTGAGCAAACTGAATACAAGTATGAATTCAAAATTCTCTACAACATTTCTTGTTTTAGAAATATTCATGTCAGTCATGACTAGCCTACGACTTTCAATAAAAAGTAGGACAAATTCCACTCGATAGACATGGATGAAGATGTTTAAAAATTAGTTTAGGATCAGAAAAAATTGATCATTTGGATCTGATGTTAATAATCAGAATAGGGAACTGTGTGACGGGTTAGACACTATGCAAGGTCTAAGAATGGCCCTCTTCGACTAAAGAGGTGTGGATCTCGTGACAGTGAGGGTACGTGGGTTAGCGTTCGCCGATGATAAGGTTGTTATGGCAGAGCAAATCGTAGACTTGAGAAGAATGCTGAGGAAACTGAATACAAGTATGAAGAGCATGGGTCTCAAAATTAACGTAAATAAAACAAAAATTATGGTGTTTGAAGGAAAGGGTGAGAAAACAATGCGAGATAACAACCGACACTCGACAGATATGAATGAAGTTGTGTGAAAATTAATTTTGGATCGGCAAAAATGGATCATTTGGATCTGAAGCTCATAAGCAAAATAATATTGCAACTGTTTGATAGCCCGGGGCTTACTGTGATATATTATCCTGAGCCGTTAAAAACGATATAACTAACTTCTTGAAGAAACAGATGTCATAAAAAAATAAGGGAAAGGAAAAATATCTGGAAACAGAACAAAGTCGTGCGATAAAGAACTGCTTTTATTTAGCACATTAACATCTGATACTAAAGTTTACAGAGACAATTAAACCTTAATTTCTAGTTTTTAGTAGATAACACCATTGTTTCTCTAGTATAACTGACTATGTCAAAGTATAGTAATATTAACATACTAAATCTGAAGGTATCAATGTGGTACAAAAATGCCATTCGAGCCGTACAAGGGAAATAAGAAAAGCAGTTGGATTTACTGCATAATCTTAGTAATATATTGGGTGTTTGCAACTTGATGATCCTGCTGGTGGGCTCTCTGGTTTTGGTGGTTCAAGAAATATCAGAAGTTTATCGAATATAGTCAGGGTATTAGCATATTTTTCGGTAACTAAGCGAGTTACAGGATAATATGATGATTGTTTCCTGTCCATTTCAACCAGAACTGCTTGGGTTTGGTATCGTTTTAACATTTTATACCGTTGGTGCTCTGGCGGTAGACCCAATAAGGGATGAATACGCAAATCCTGAACTATTGCAACGTAGAAATCACCATCCTTTGATTCTACCCAACGAAAAGGTGCTTCTAATTTAACAACAATACCTGTTTTGCTAAACGTATACAGTTGAAAAGGAAAAACTAAACATCCGGCAGGAAGACGACCAGTCTGGTAAGGAACAGTTGCAGTTGAAGATTCGAAACGCTGGTGCTGTTTGCTGCTTCCAGACCCATAAGGAACCATCGAAAATCCTAACTCTGTACGTAGAAAAATAAATGGGCAAATTAACCAGTGATGAGAAATAACTAGTTACTTTTAACTAGTGACTAGGCTGGTAAAAAAAAGCTTTTCTTGAAAAATGAAAACGATTTTCCATTTTATCAAAAGACAAGTCAAATAATGAAGTTTGACCTCTAGAAGAACTCGATCGGATGATTCTAAGTGCTGTTTAAAAAATGATTAAGTTAAACACCCCAAAAAAGTCGAAAAATCTTTATCTTTGAATAATTGTTCTTTATTCATAGCAACAAGTGAATAAAAAATTATTGGGACCATCGTTTAGGATATCCGTTAGTTTTATAAAAAAGGAATTTTAAACTAAATTATATTTCAGTTTTGGACGTCTTACAGTGGGGAAATATAGTTTTTCTGGACAAATTAGAAGAATTTGAATTCTGTTTTTATTAGTTTTTTATTTATTAACAAAGTTGATATTAAGGCAATCTAGCCCTAAGAACTAAGAACGATTCCTTGTAAGTACCTTACTTTATATATTGTTATTTATATTATTTATTATGTTAATTATATATTATTATATATAAAATGTACCGCGTAAGTCTTCGATTGACTCTGCCACAACAACCTTATCATTTGCGAATGCTAACCCACGTACCCTCACCAAAAAAATCAGTTGTCAACAAACAAGTTAGAACAATTTTTTCACAACGAAGTGTTCAGAGCGTGAAATGTCTTGTATATGCATTTCTTTTTAAAATTAACAGTTACTTTGAATTTTTTAGATGGTAACTAAGCATTGTTGCTACGTATATCCCCAACAAAATATGAAAAAATAAAGTCTCCAAGTATTTTTAATCTTGAAGTAGCGATTTTACTCATTAATTTGTTAATACAATTTTTTTAAATGTTGTAACCTGCTGGATATTATTTGTAAGGAGTGCTTTTATTGATTTCAAAAAGTTTCTGCAAAAAGGAATCGTTTATAAAAAAAATATTTTAAATGTCAACTTTCTTGTTCAATAAAAAAATGATTAAAAACATAATTTAAGAATCGGATTGCACAATACTCTTTGAAATTTAGTTAATTTTATTTCCAAAAAAATTCTCATTTCTGACACAAATTGTAACCTCTAAGCTAATTTGTCCAGAAAAAAAATTCAAGAAAAAATTTAAAATTTATGTTTTTTTTTTGAAAATCTCTAATCGCATAATTATTATCTGATCAGTTAAAAACGATCTTTACGGTTAAATCTCTAACTACTATAAAAAATAAATAATTTTCAATTACCTATAGACGTCATAAACTAAAATACATTTTTTTTCGAATTTTTTCTTATAACTCTAATAGATGTCTTAAATGATGGTTCGAATAATTTTTGAATAAATTGCCGCTACAAATAAAAAAATTATTTAAAGATAAAGAGCATTTTTCGACTTTTTTTACCGTTTTCAACTTAAATTTTTTGAGACAGCACTTATAATAATATTTTGAAAAATCAAAACGCGTTTTCACCTTTCAATACAAGCCGTTTTTGGCATTCATTTTCATTTTCATCGAATCAACGAATAAAAAGGTATAAATAAATTTTTTCCTATTTTATTATTTTGCCACAAAAATGGTTTATATCAGTTAATATTATTTTATAGATTTTTATTTTTAAATTTATAACATTTTAATTGTAAATATTTTTTTAATTATGGACAAACACTTAGAATATGGGTAAAAAAATTGTTGGAAGCATTAAAAAAAAATCACAGGTACCGGCAAACGTTGAATTATTTCAAAAAATATTTAAAAGTTTTAGAAGTTTTGAAAAGCTTCGAAAATAATTAAAATTTAGAGAAGGTTTCAAAATATTTTTAATAAAATGTAGATTTTTAAGATTTTGAAAAAAGAATCTTTTTAAGTATTATGAAAGGTTTCAAGAGATTAAAAAAATGTCTTGAGGTTCCTGAAAAAATTGCAAATGATGTTTTATTTTAAAAGAGGAATTTTAAGAGAAAATTGAAAAAATTTTCGAAACATTTCAAATTCCTTCCTAAAATTTCGAAAATTTTAAAGCAAAATTTTTCAATTTTGCAAAATTACAAAATTTTATAAATAAGTGAGTAAAAACTAAAATAAGTGTTCAAGTCTAAAATAAAAATTTCGAATAACTATTTATTTCTTAAGATCATTTATTTATTTTGTTTTTGAAATTATATAATTATAATTCTCCTAAGATTATTAAGAAAATTCAAAAAGATTTTGGAAGATTTTAGAAACGTCAAATAAAAATTTGAACAAAAAAGTTAATTTTCAACCAAATAGTTGAATTTTTGACCAAAAAGATGAAATTTTACCAATGGAAACGAATTTTCTACAAAATAGTTAAAGTGTTAAATTTTCTTTTAACTGTTTTGAAATATTCCTTAAATGTTGAAAAATCTTTCGAAATTAAAAAACATTGCCTCAAAATCTTCCAGATTTTTTTCGACATTTTTAGAAATCTTTTGAAATCTTTCGAAATTAAAAAAAAATTCTACAAAAAATAATTTTTCCAATTAAGAAATCAATTAAAATTTCTCCACGAATCTTAAGAAAAGTTTTTTATTTCTTTTGCAAATTTGAAATTAATTTTGCATTTTGTCAAAACTTCTAAACCTTTTCTAGATATCTTTGAAAATAATTCGAATTTTTCCTAAGATTCTTTTTAAATTCTGCAAAATAAAAAAAAATGCCTTAAAATCTTCCAGATTCTTTTTTGACAATTTTGGAAATGTTTTAAAATCTTGTTTCAATACTCTTAAAAATAATTCTTAAAAATAATCATTTTAAATTTTCTCAGGAGTCTTGAGAAAATTTTTTTATTATCTTGAAAATTTTCAAAATCCTCAAAACGCTTCAACATTCTATTTCAAAATCTTCAAAAATCTACAGTTAATTTCAAATTTTTCGGCAGCTTTTCAAAGTTTGAATTATTTTTGAATTTTTTTTAAACTTCTAAATACCTTTTAAAACGATTCGATTTTTTTTTTAATTTTTGAAAAGTCTTTAAATATTGAAAAAATGGCCTTGTAATCTTCAAGATTCTTTTAGACATTTTTAGAAAAACTTTGAAATCTATTTAAATTTTCTTTAAAAATTAATTTAGAAAAATCATAAAAAATTTTTATTAAATTGGAAAAATTGCCTTGAAATCTTCCAGATTTTTTTTCAAAATTTTCAGAAATATTTTTGAATTTTCCTTTAAAAATTAATTTTTCAAAATAAAAAATAATTAATGTTATTTAACAAACCTAATTGTTTAGACAAATTATTATTATTGATGTATATCTATCTTTTCCTGAAGTAAAGCTAGATAGTTCCGGTTTTTTTCTGAAATTTTCAACTTTTTGTCCACTTTAAACTTCGAGTGAGTTGATAAATAATAAAATCTAGCAACCATAAGTGTTGAAATAAATTATTATTGTTTATAACTATCTTCTATATTAATGCTAGATAGTTTCGGTTTTTTCTAAAAATTTAAACTTTTTATCCCCTTTTCTCTAAGCGAGGTAATAATGAATGCAAGTTAACAAACATAATTATTTAAACAATTATTTCTTGTTTATAATTTTACAAATATCTGTTCTATTTCAGAAAAATATATTCACTGATATTCTCTGATGTTTATTTATTATTTGTTCATAGCTCAAAAGCTAAAGCAAAGTTAAAAATTTCAGAAAAAAACGCAACTTTCTAGCAATCATCTAAGAGACGATAGTTATAAACAGTAATAAATTGTTTAAACAATAATGTTTGTTAAGTTGTATTTATTACCTCAGTAAGTGAAAAGTTGAAAATAAGTTGAAAAATTCGGAAAAAACAGCCGTTTTCTAATTTTATTCTAAGAGAAAATGGCTAAAAACAATAATAAATTGTTTAAACAATTTATAAAAAGGTCTAATTATTAGTAGAAAGTTAGTTTTCACGTATGATGAACAATTTGAATTTAAAAAAATCTCTCTAAAATTGATAAAAAAGTCTCTCCTAAATGCATTTTTAAACTCTCCCAATAAAAATTATAATATTGCAGTTCAATTAATATAACTATTTTAATATTTCAAGC
>CAKNYM010051661.1:27060-37272 GCA_932195095.1 Andricus curvator | reverse complement strand
ATTTTTTTGAAATCTTTTGGAACCCATGAAATCTTTGTGATATTTTTTTAAATCCTTGAAATCTTTGTGATATCATTAAAAATCGCTAAAATCGTTGTGACTTTTTTGAAATATTTGTGAAATCTTTGGAATATTTATGAAATAATACAAAGCTTGGTGAAATTTTTTGTGATCTTTGAAGTATTTCGGAACGTTTGAAACCTTTCAAATCTTTGTAAAAACCTTGAAAACTTTCTGAAATTTTTGGAAAGTTTGTAAAAGCATTTAAATCTTTGTGAAATTTTTTAAAATCCTTTGTAACTGTTGAAAATGTTGTGATATTTTTTTTAATCTTTGTGAAATTTTTGACATATTTATGAAATCTTTGTGAAATCTCTGGAATATTTGTGAAATCATTCAAATCTTGGTGACAATTTTTGAGATCTTTGAAAACTTTTGGAATCTTTGAAATTTTTGAAATCTTTGTGAAATCCTTACAATATTTATGAAATCATAAGAGTATTAATTCTAGTCGCTATCTTATGTGTTCTTCTAAATTATGTCAAGTCACATTTTTTCAAAATAGATTGGAAAGTTGGTAATCGTTTATCTCAAATATTTGTATTTCATACATGCCACCCCCCCCCCCCTTTAAACCTTGAAAACAGGTGTCGTTCAAAAGTTTATTTGCCCTTCAGTATCATAGATTCGCTTTCAATAATGGAATAGGAAAGCTTTTTATTGAAAACTCAAATTTTTTATAAAAAATTGCCTTTTATCTTTTTTTTTTGGTTCAAAATGCAAATATTTTGTTTTCTAGAAAATTCGTATTTTTGGCTTAAAAATTCAACAATTTAGTTAGAAATTTTTATTATTTGTTTGAGAAGTTAATTATTTTGTTGAAAGTTCAACAATTTTGTTAAAAAGTCATATTTTTTTTAAACTCAACTGTTTCGTAGAAAATTCAAATATTTGGTTGAGAATTAACTCCTTCGTTGAAAATCCGTATTTTTGGATCGAAAATTAAACTGTTTTGTACAAAATTCGCTTTTTTGACTTAAAAATTTAACAATTTAATATAAAATTAAATAATTTGGTGGCATTTTTTTTCAGTGACAACTCTGTTTTGTATGAATTCAATTTTTTTTTCAATTTAATTCATCTTTTTTAGTAACAAATGTAACTATTTTATTGAAAATTCGCCCTTTCGGGTTGAAGATTTAATTACTTCAGTAGAAAATTCAATTCTTCGGTAAAAAATGAACTTTTTTCTTGAAAATTCATATTTTCGGGTTGAAACATCAACTGTTTTGTAGGAAAATGATCTTTTCAAGTTAAAAATTTTGAATTTTGTTTGAAAAATCAGCTATTTTGTTGAAAAGTCCTCTTTTTTGGATGAATTGAATTGTTTTTTATAGAAGATTAAAAAAGGTTTCGGTTGAAAATCTGGTTGAGAATTTATATTTTCTGGTAGAAAATTCAACAATTTTGTTAAAAAGTCATCGTTTTCGATTAAAAATTCAATTCTTTTGTTGAAAATTCTCGTTTTTGGGTTGTAGATTCAACTATTTAGGAGAAAATTCAACTATTTGATCAAAAATTCATATTTTTGGATTAACAATTCGAATGTATGGTAAAAAAATTCTTATTTTTGGATTGAATATTCAACAATTTTGTTTAAATTTTTATTTCTCTCTTGACTGAAAAATCTTTATTGGTCTAAAATGTACCTATTTTAATGAAAATTCGTCTATTTTGTCGAATTCAACTGTTTTTTTAGTAAAATCTTTTTTTTAATGTAATATCAAGTATTACATTTTTCGATAAGAATTTATGTTTTTAGTGAAAAATTGTAATTATTTGGTTGAAAAGTTCATTATTTTGTTGAAAATTCAACAATTTTGGTGAAAAGTCATATTTTGGTTGAAAACTCAACTGTTTTGTTCAAAATTAATATTTTTGGGTTGAAAATTGAAATATTTGGTTGAAAATTAACTCTTCGGTTTAAAATCATATTTCTGGATTAAAAATTAAGCTGTTTTGTAGAAAATTCGTCTTTTTGTTTTGAAAATTTAACAATTTGGTAGAAAATTTGGTTGAATATTGTTTTTCTTGACTGAAAAATATTTTCTTTGTCCTTTATCTTATCTTTTGTTGAGAATTTAATTTTGGTCGTTGTAGATTCATTATTTTGATTGAAAATTCATCTTTTTAGTTAAAAATTGATCGAGTTTGTTGTGGAAATTTCATCTATTTGGTAAAAAATCCAACTATTTTTGGTTGCAAGTTAATTCTTTTTGGTTGAAAAGTCGACTATTATATTTTGGGTTGAAAATACGCCTTTTTGGTTAAAGATTTAATTTTGTTCTTGAAAATTCAATAATTTTGATAGAAACTCATTATTTTTGGGTTGAAAATTTAACTAGTTTAGTAAAAATTTAATTTCTTCGGTTTAAAATGAACTTATTTTCTGTTGACAAATCATATTTTCGGGTTGGAAATTTGGTTGATTTTTTTCGTCTTGACTGAAGAGTCTTTCTTCATTGAAAATTTTTTGGATATAAAAACTTTGTTTGAAAATTCCATCTTTTTTGGTTCAAAATGCACCGCTTGCTTGATTATTAATTTGCTTTTTTTAAGCATTCAACACTTAATTCGCTTTTTTTAAGCATTCAACACTGAAAAAACTGGATTTCGTCTTTTAAGAAAAAATAGCTGTATTACCTAAATTTCTAGCTGTGTTACCTAAATATCTAGCTGTCTTAGCTAAATCTTGCCATCTAGGAATTATCTGGATACATTAGCTAAGAATGGTCTAAGAATAGCCCTCTTCGACGAAGAAGTTGTGGATCTCGGGACAGTGAAGGTACGTGGGTTAGCGTTCACAGATGATAAGGTTCTTATGGCAGAGTCAATCGAAGACTTGCAAAGAATGTTGAGCAAACTGAATACAAGTATGAATTCAAAATTCTCTAAAACATTTCTTGTTTTAGAAATATTTATGCCAGTCATGACTAGCCTACGACTTTCTATAAAAAGTATAAAAAATTCCACTCAATAGATATGGATGAAGATGTGTAAAAATTAGTTTTTTATCGGCAAAAATGGATCATTTGGATCTTAAGTTAATAATCAGAATAGGAAACTGTGTGATTGGTTTGATATTATGCAAGGTGTTAGGCAAAGAAGCGTTATGTCTTCATGGCTATTTATTATATTCATGGACTAGTGTCTCAGAATGGCCCTCTTCGAAGAAAGAGGTGTAAATCTCGGGACAGTGAAGGTACGTGGGTTAGCGTTCGCAGATCACACGGTTGTTATGGCAGAGGCAATCAAAGACTTGCAAAGAATGTTGAGCAAACTGAATACAAGTATGAATTCAAAATTCTCTAAAACATTGCTGGATTTAGAAATATTTATGTCAGTCATGTCTAACCTACGACTTTCAATCAAAAGTATAACAACTGCCACTCGACAGATATGCATGAAGTTGTATAAAAAATAGTTTAAGATCGGCAAAAATGGATCATTTGGATCCAATTCGACGAAGAAGGTTTGGATCTCGGGACAGTGAGGGTACGTGGGTTAGCGTCCGTAGATGATAAGGTTGTTACAGCAGTCAATCGAAGACTTGTAAGGAATATTGTGCATACCAAAGTTAATAATCAGAATGATATGCAACTGTTTGATATCCAGGGGTTTACTGTGATATTATACACCGTCAAAATTAAAATATACCTTACTTCTTGAAGAAGCAGATATAATCAAAAAATAAGGAAAAGGAAAAATATTTAGAAACAGAACCAAGTCGTCTGAAGCTATCAATTTGATATGCAAAAGAATCAAACTATGTTATAGGCTTTTATTTCTTTACATTGGTACAGATTTTCGTATCAACTGAATCTGCAGCACGTTTGTTACCTCAGGATTGGTGTGAACTTATGTAATTGGACTTAACTAACTATAAAATTGCCATTCGAGCTGTATAAGGAAAATAAGAAAAGCAGTTGGATTTACTACATAATCTTAAAAATATTTGCGTTGGTTATCAACAGATTTCTGCTTGTCAGACAACTTCCATCTCGCCATCTCTCTCTCCAACTCTTGTTGCATGTGCAATGTTCTTGGGCTGGGTGGTGGTGTTGGTGGTTTTATATATGTCAGAATTCTATTGAATAAAGGCAGGATTTGAGCTTCTTTTTTGGAAATAGGTTGATTTACAGGATATTCTTTCTTTTCCTCATCGGACATTGGAGTCATAAGTATATGTGTTTCCTCTCTACTGTATATTTTATACCGTATGTGTTCTGGCGGTGGACCCAGTATGGGACGAACATACAAATATCTGTCAACTATTGCAACGTGGAAGGCCTTATCCTTTGATTCTACCCAACGAAAAGGCTCGTATAATGGAATATGATAATTATGTATGTCTATCGTATAAGGTTCGAAAGGAAGAATAATAGTTCCAGCAGGAAGACGACGACTTTCATGATGAGCTGTCAGAGTTAGTAGTTCAGGTGTGGAACCTATCGACGAATCGGCGATCCGCTTTCTGCTGCTAGGCCAATAAGGTTCCATCAGAAATCCTAACTCTGTACGAAGAAAAAGAAATGGGTTTAACCAGTGATGAGGAATAATTAGTTTCTTTTAACTGGTAGCTGGTCCAAAAAAGGCTTTTCTTGAAAAATGAAAACACTTTTCCATTTTTGAAAATATGAGTCAAATAATGAAGTTTGACCCCTAGAAGAACTCGATCGGATGATACTAAGTGATGCTTCAAAAATGTTTAACCCTTGTGTGCACACCCAATATTATCCGGTGTCATAATAATATTCAGCGACCACCAAAAACTTCCCTTACCACTTTTACCTGTACAAATATGAAGATTCTCCACGGAAAAGACTAAAAAAATTTAGAAATTTGAAATAATCATCCAAGTCACCTTGAGAAAACACCAAGTTCATTTCCCAACCATATGATAATATTCAAGAACCTCAGAAAACCACATCTACCATTTTTACCTTAACAAACCCAAAGTTATATTTACAACCCCATAATAATATTCAAAAACCCCCGAAAACCACTCAAAGTTTAATTTTTTTATGGCGGGTGCCCGGGTACCTTCGTTGAGTCCGCGACGTATGGATACTTTGGAGTCGATTATTTTTGCAAAAAAATTTTTGAAATTAAATTCGGAGATGGTAACAACCGATCCGAAGAGAAATCCTTTCACACACACTGTGAAAATGAAAATCTACCATATCGATCATTCACAGTGTGTGTGAAAGGATTTCTCTTCGGATCGATTGTTACCATCTCCGATGATAATACAGATTCCTAGTAAAAAAATTGCAAAAGAAGTTCCTAACTAAATTTAATTTAATTTTAACTCTAGTTACATGTAAAAATGTGCCGTAAAAAATGATCATCTTTAAATGCACTTTTTTATTCGTAGCAACAAATGAATCAAAAATTATTGGGATCATCATTTTGGATATCCATTAGTGTTATAAGAAAGAAATTTTGAACACATTTTTATTTCAGTTTTTTAAGTCTCACATTGGAATCTCTGGCTGTAGCATCCTTTCAATCTGAACTCGGTGTTTGTATTTTTTTTAATAAAATTAATTTAAATAAACAACAAATATTGTCGGCTGACAAAGTCCTCTAATAAAGAATTACCTTTCTAAGTCATTAGCAGTCATTAGTTTAGAGACTGAAAGCTTTAAGATATGTTAATTTTGTTTTTGAATTTTTTTTCTTATAACTCTGATATATGTCTTAAATGACGGTTCGAACAATTTTTGATTAAATTTTCGCTATGAAAAAAAAATTATTCAACCCAATTTAACTTAAACATTTTTTAAAAAGCACTTATAATCATCCGATCGAGTTCTTTTAGGAGTCAAACTTCAATATTTGACATATATTTTGAAAAATCAAAAAGCGTTATTAGCTTTTAAAGATAAATATTCTCTTGGACATTCATTTTCATTTTCATTGAATCAACGGATGAAAATGTCTCAATAAATTTTTTCCGATTTCGAATTTCATTTTTTTTTAATTAAAGTGCACTAAATTATGAAGAGACTTGAGACTTTTGTCTTTTCCATTTGTTTATTTACCAAATTTTCACTTAAAATATGAAGCCACAATTTGTCAATTTTTATGTCAATTTTTTTTATAATAATTAGATGGGTGAATAAGAAAATTTTGAAATTATTTAGGTTTCATTTTTTTAAAATTAATTTTCAGTTTCTAAGATTTCAAAATATGTCTAAAAAAAATTTGAAAGATTTTAAAACAATTTGAGAAAAAATTAATTTTGCAGGGTTTTGATAAAATGTATTTATCAGTCTTGCAAGATTACCAAATTTGAGGAAAAAGCTAGTTGGTTTGACATATTTCGAAGTTTTGAAAAGATTTGAAAATTATTTAAAACTTGGAAAAGATTTCAAATAATTCAAAACAAAATTTAAATTTTTGAAATTTTTGAAGAGAATAAACAAATTTTCTTAAGATTCCTAGGAAGATTTAAAATGATTTTTAATTTTCAAAAATAAGGTTTACGAGATTATTTAGAAAGATTTCAAAACATTTCAAAAGATATAAGGAATTTTTTGCAATTTTGCAGGATTTAAAAAAAATTTGCAAAAATTTGAATTATTTTCAAAGATATTTAGAAGTTTTAAAGAAATTTCGGGAATAATGTAAAATTTAAAAAAATTTAAAAAGATGTAAAAAAATGTAGATTTTTCAAGATTTCGAAATAAAGTTCTGAAGTTTTTAAAAGGAGTTTGAAAGGTTTCAATAACAAAAAAATTTTTAAATAATATTCCTGGGCAAATTTTAAATCACTTTTACTGTTGAAAAATTAATTTTTAAAGAATAACTAAAAACATTTCAAAAGATTTCCAAAATCGTCGAAAAAAATCTTTCGAGGAATTTTAAAAGGTTTCAAGAGAATAAAGTAATTTTCTTAAGACTCCTGGGAAAATTTTAAATGATTTTGATTTTAAAATATGAATTTTTAAGGAAAATTCCGAAAGATTTTAAAATATTTCTAAGAATATAGAAAATAATCTGTAGAATTTGAAGCCAATTTTTAAAACTTTGAAAGATTTTCCAAAATTTCAGGAAAAATTTAATTCACTTTAAAAGATACTTAGGAATCTAGAAAACTTTGAAGAGATGAAACATATTTTAAAACATGAAAAGATCCAGTAAAATGCTCTAAAATAAAAAAATGTTATTCCAAATTTTAATTTTGTATTAAAAATTGTTATCTGTTTTTTGTCTTTTCTCTTCTCTTTTTCTCTTTATCAGATTTTTTTATAATTAAAAAATTGTACCATAAAAAAATAATTTGCCTTTTTTAAATGCTCAAGTTCAAAGAAAAATTCATTTGATATGCAAAATAAAAAATAAAAGTTCCGAATAAGTATTTATTTCTTAAGTTTATTTGTTTATTTCGTTTTTAAGGTTAAAAATTTTTTATTTTTCCAAGATTCTTACAAAATTCAAAAAGATTTTTGAAGATTTCAAAAATTTTAAATCAAAATTTAAATAAAAAAGTTAAGTATCAACGAAATAGTTGAATTTTCGACTACAAAATATTACATTTTTATCAACAGACGAATTTACTACACGACAGTTGAATTTTTTATCCAAAAATATCAATTTCCACGGAAAAATTAAATTTTGTATCAAAAAAGTTGAATACACAGCCAAAAAAGAATAATTTTTAACCCTTTTCATTTTTAACGAAACAAACAAATTTAATTTTTAGCAAAAGAGAAGAATTTTCTGAAAAATAGTTTAATTTTTTAACCCAAAAATATGAATTTTCAACAAAACAGATGAAGTTTTGAAAAAAGAGAAGAATTTTCTAAAAAATAGTTTCATTTTTAACCCAAGAATATAAATGTTCAACAAAATAGTTTAATTTTCAACTGGAGATCAATTTTCAGACCAAAAAGATGAATTTTCTACAAAATATTTGAATTTTCAAAAAAATAGTTAATTTTCCACTAAATAATTCAATTATCTACCGAATTAATTGAATCCTCAACCAAAACTGACAAATTTTTAACTAAAATGATGCATCTTCAATCAAAATTTTTTTTTAACGTTTTTATACATCTTTAAAAACGCTTCAAAATTTTTAAAAACGCTTCAAAATTTTTAAAAATTGTATTAAAACATTATTTTTTTTACTAAAAATCATGTAAAATTTTCCCAAGAATCTTAAGAAAAGTTATTTATTTTGTTGAAACCTTTAAAAACTCTTTAAAAGCTTGCAATTTTTTTCGAAATTATCAAAAATTTAAATTTTCTAATAAAAAATTAAAAAACTTGTCCATTTTTAAATTATCTTCGAATCATTTCAAAACTTCTGAATATCTTTTGAAATAGTTCAAAATTTTACTAAATGCATCTTTTTTAATTTTGCAAACTAAAATAATTGCCCTCAAATCTTCCAGATTCTTTTTTGACAATTTTGGAAATATTCAAAAATCTTTTCAATTAATGTCTTGAAATTATTTTTTTTTAAATAAAAAATCAGTTTAAATGTTCTCAGGGATCTTAATAAAATTTTTTATTATCTTGAAATTTTTCAAAATCTTTAGAAAGCTTCAAACTTTTCTTTCAAATTCTTCAAAACCCTATATTTTGTTTTAAATTTGTTCAAATTTTTGGCAAAGTTTAAATTTTTTTGAAATTTTTAAAAACTTCTAAATACCTTCTAAAATTATTCCAATTTTCCTAATTTTTTTTTAATTTTTCAAAATTAAAAAAAAATGTTTTAAAATCTTCTAGATGTTTTTCAACAAGTATTTCAGCAAATTAAAAAATTTCAAAAACGATCCGCTTGGGGTACATCTAAATATCAACTTTTTTTTAAAACAAAAAAAAAAGAATTTTTTTTTCAAGAAAAAAAAAAGAATTTTTTTGTGTGGATTCGAACAAATTTCAAGACAATGTGAATGAAAAATAAAAAATAAATAAAAATTCCAATGCATTTTTGGACCATTCTAGTGTATAATATTATATATAACATATTATATTGTTACACTTACCGAAAAAAGTCAGGAAAAGAGCCAAAATTAAGAACAGGCTAAATGAGAACTCCATGTAGTCAAAATATAGAGAAAACTGTTCGATGGAAATTTTTTTGAGAAATTCTAAATTTTGTTAATTCACGTAGTTGCAAAATGGATTGGAGAAGTGGAAATCGTTCTTCTGAGATATTTGCTCGTCATTCATCTTTTTCTTCCTCCTTCAAACCTTGAAGACAGGTGTCGTTTAAAATTTTATTTACACTTCAAAAAATTTTAGAATACTTGATTTTTCGTGATAAAATGGTGCTTTTAGGTTGAAAAACAGCTCAGATATTTATTATTTATAAAAAATGTGCAGAAAAATAATAGATGTTCATAAAAATAATAAATTCTCATAAAAATAATAAATGTTTTTAAAGGATAGTTTGCTTAAACTAAAAACCACTCACAAGCAATTAATTTCCAATTCGTTTTTCGAAAAAAAAAAATTTTAACATTTTTTATTTAGAAAAATGGCTACATTGTGCAATTTTTATAAAAATAATATTTGTTTAATACTCATATCTCGTGAAAATTGCGCAATAGAAGCTAAAAAAAAGCAGTTAGCATTACATTATAAAACCCGAAATTATTTAAGTAAGCTAGAAAGAAATAATTTACTTTAATTTTAATTTCATTTAATTAATATAATTTTAATGTAATTACTTTTTAAGTGTCCTCATAAGCTACTTTTTTGCATATTATTTTCGATTTTCAAAATTTGTTTTCTAGAAATCACGGTCTTTGAAATCTTTGTGAAGATCTTGAAATCATTCCGAAATGTTTGGAATGTTTGTGAAATTATTTAAGTGACACATTTTTGTGAAATTTTTTGGAACCTTTGGAATTTTTGAAAATTTTGTGATATTTTTTGCAGTCTAAAATATTTCTGATTTCTTTAGAAATCGCTGAAATCTTTGTGAAATTTTTTGAAATCTTTGTGAACTCTTTAGAATATTTATGAAATCATGTCAAATCTTGGTGAAATTTTTTGAGATCTTTGAAATCTTTTGGAACCTTTGAAATCTTTGTGCAAATCTTGAAATTTTTCTGAAATCTTTGGAATGTTTGTGAAATTATTAAATTTTTTGTGAAATTTTTTGAAATCTTTGTGAAATCTTTGGAATCT
>CAKNYM010051661.1:7810-27050 GCA_932195095.1 Andricus curvator | reverse complement strand
CTTTATGAAATCATTCAAATTTTGGTGAAATTTTTTGAGATCTTTGAAATCTTTTGGAACCTTTAAAATTTTTTTGAAAATCTTGAAATTTTTCTGAAATCTTTAGAATGTTTGTGAAATCATTAAATTTTTTGGAACATTTTTCAATCCTTGAAATCTTTGTGAAATATTTAGAAATCGCTGAAATTTTTTGAAGTCTTTGGAATATTTATTCAATCAATTCAAATCTTGGTGAAATTTTTCGCGATCTTTGAAATCTTTTGGAACCTTTGAAATCTTTGTGAAAATTTTGAAATTTTTCTGAAATCTTTGTGAAATTTTTTTGAAATCTTTAGAATCTTTATGAAATCATTCAAATTTCGCTGTAATTTTTTGAGATCTTTGAAATTTTTTGGAACCTTTGAAATCGTTGTGAAAATCTTGAAATCGTTCTGAAATCTCTGCAATGTGCAAATTCATATTTTCGAGTTGAAACTTCAACTTTTTTGGTAGAAACTTAGTTGAGCAAATCAACTATTTTGTTGAAAATTCCTCTTTTTTGGATGAATTCGATTGATTTTCATTAACGAATAAAAAATTTTTTGGTTGACAATCTGGTTAAGAATGTATATTTTCTGGTTGAAAATTCAAAAATTTTGTTCAAATTCACCATTTATTTTTTACAAAAAAGATTAATTTATTTAACTGAAAATGTAACTAGTCTAGTTGAAGATTCATCATTTTAGTTGAAAATTCATCTCTTTGGTTGAAAATTTAACTATTTTGTTGGAAATTGGTTTTTTAGTTGAAATTTAATTTTTAAACTGAAAATTAAGCTATTCCATTTTTGGTTGAAAATTGATCCTTTTTGGTTGAAAATTCAACTATTTCGTTGAAGATTGATGTTTTTTCGTTGAAAATTCAACGAATTTTATGTAAAACATTTTCTTTTGGTGCGTCCTAGGAAGTTGTAACTTTTCCATAAGTGAGAGTCGGAACTAGGAACTAGTGTGGATCTCGTGACAGTGAGGGTACGTGGGTTAGCGTTCGCAGATGACAAAGTTGTTATGGCAGAGTCAATCGAAAACTTGCAAAGAATGTTGCGCAAACTGAATACAAGTATGAAGAAGATGGGTCTCAAAATTAACGTAAATAAAACAAAAATTATTTTTTGGCTTTTTATTATTTCTTTGAAAAGTTTTTTTTTTTTTGGCTGAAAATATTTCTGGATAAATTCAACTTCTTTTTTCAATTCAATTAATGTTTTTCACTTAAAAATGTAACTATGTTATTGAAAATTCATCCTTTCGGACTGAATATTCAATTATTTCAGTAGAAAATTCCACTATTTCGTTAAAAATTAAATTTTGTTGGTAAAAATTCAACTGTTTTGTAGAAAATTGTTTTTTTTTTTTGGCTTAAAAATTCAGAATTTGGTTGAAAAATCAACTACTATGTTCAAAAATTCTCTTTTTTTGATAAAATCAGTTGTTCTTGATTAAACCTTCAAAAATGTTTTGGTTGAAAATCTACTTGGGAATTTATATTTCTCGGTTGAAAATTCAATAATTTTGATGAAAAGTCATCGTTTTTGGTTGAAAATTAAACTATTTGATCAAATATTCATATTTTCGGATTAAAAATTCAATTGTTTTGTACAAAATTTCGAAATTTTGCGCTTGAAAATTCAACAATTTGGTTGAATTTTTTTTTCTCTCTTGACTGAAAAAAATTTTTTTTGTTGAAAATGTACCTATTTTGTTGAAAATTTGACTTTAGTGGTTGAAATCAACTTTAAAAAAAAATTAAAATCTTCTTTTGATGAAATATTCACTATTATATTTTTCGTTGAGAATTCATTTTTTTTCGCTAAAAATTATTATTTGTTTGAAAAGTTAATTATTTTGTGAAAAATTCAATAATTTTGGTAAGAAGCCAGGTTTTGTTTAAAAAATCAACTGATTTGTTAGAAGACAATATATTTTGAATGAAAATTAAACTATTTTGTAGATAATTCATTTTTTTGGATTGAAAATTTAACAATTTGGTAAACAATTTGGCGGAATATTTTTTTCAAGATTCATTATTTTAGTTAAAAATTCATATTTTTTGTTAAAAATTAAACGAGTTTGTTTAGAAATTTCATCTCTGGTTAAAAATCCAACTATTTTGGTTGAAAGTTAATTATTTTTGGTTGAAAAGTCTACTATTATATTTTTGGTTGAGAATACGCCTTTTTGGTTAAACATTTAATTGTTCTGTTGAAGATTCAATAATTTTGTTAGAAATTTCTTCTTTTTTGGTACAAATTCTTATGTTTTGTCTGTAGAAATTTAATTATTGGGTTTAGAACTAACTTGTTTGTTCACAACTGATTTTTTTTTGGTGAGGGTACGTGGGTTAGCGTTCGCAGATGATAATGTTGTTGTGGCAGAGTCAATCGGAGACTTACAAGGAATGTTGAGCAAACTGAACACAAGTATGAATTCAAAATTCTCTAAAACACTCCTTGTTTTAGAAACATTCATGTCAGTCATGACCAGCCTACGACTTTTTAAATAAAAAGCATAACGAATGCCACTCGATAGATATGGATGGAGATGTGTAAAAATTAATTGTTGATCGGCTAAAATGGATCATTTGAATCAGAAGTTCATAATCAGAATAGGAAACTGTGTGACTAGTTCAATATTATGCATAGTGTTAAGCAAGGATGTGTTATGTCTTCATGGCTATTTATTATATTCATGGATATCATATATATATATATATATATATATATATATCTAATGAGTGGATCTCGAGACAGTGAGGGTACGTGGGTTAGCGTTCGCAGATGACAAGGTTGTTATAGCAGAATCAATCGAAGACTTGCAAAGAATACTGAGCAAACTGAATACAAGTATGAAGAACATCGGCCTCAACATTAACGCAAATAAAACACAAATTTTGGATCGGCAAAAAATAATCATTTGGATCTGACGCTCATAATCAGAATAATATGCAACGGTTTGGTATCCCGGGTCTTACTATGATATATTATTCTAGCCCGTTAAAAACGATGTAACTAACTTCTTGAAGAAACAGATGTGATAACAAAAATAAGGGAAAGGAAAAATATCTAGAAACAGAACAAAGTCGTGCGAGAAAGAATTGTTTTTATTTAGCACAATAACATCTGATACTATAGTCTACAGATACATCAATTGAACCTTAATTTCTAGTTTCTAGTAGATAACACCATTGTTGCTGGAGTAGAACTGACTATGTCTAAGTAATAATATTAACACACTAAGTCTGAAGCTGTCAATTTGATATGCAAGAGAATGATCCAAAAATGTAATAGGCCTTTGTTTCCTTACATTGATACAGATTTTCATATCAGCTGGATCTGCAGCATGTTTGATACTTCAGGATTTGTGTAAACTTATGTAATTGGACTTAACTAACTACAAAATTGCCATTCGTGCCGTATAAGGAAAATAAGAAAAGCAGTTGGATTTACTACATAATCTTAAAAATATTTGGGTCGGTTACCAACAAAGTCGTCCTTATCAGACGACTTCCACCTCGCCATCTCTCTCTCCAACGCTTGTTGCATGCGTAACGTTCTTGGGCTGGGTGGTGGTGATGGTGGTTTTATATATGTCAGGATTCTATTGAATACAGGCAAGCTTTCAGCTTCTTCTTCGGAAATAGGATAATTTACAGGATATTCTTTTTTTTCCTCATCGGTCATTGGGGTCATTAGTATATGTGTTTCCTCTCTACTGTATATTTTATACCGTATGTGTTCTGGCGGTGGACCCAATATGGGACGAACATACAAATCTCTGTCAACTATTGCAACGTGGAAGGCCTTATCCTTTGAATCTACCCAACGAAAAGGCTCGTACAATGGAATATGATAATTATGTATGTCTATCGTATAAGGTTCGAAAGGAAGAATAATAGTTCCGGCAGGAAGACGACGACTTTCATGATGAGCTGTCAGAGTTAGTAGTTCAGGTGTAGAACCTATCGAAGAATCGGCGATCCGCTTGCTGCTGCTAGGCCTATAAGGTTCCATCAGAAATCCTAACTCTGTATAAAGAGAAAGAAATGGGAAAATTAACCAATGATAAGAAACAATTAGTTTCACCCATGCCACCTTCAGAAAACCCCAAGTTGAATGCCCAACCCGATGATAATATTCAAGAACCTCCGAAAACCACGTCTACTACTTTTACCTAAACAAATACGAAGTTCCTCCCGGCATACACTCAACAAAATTAAAAATGTGAAATAATCACTCGAATCACCTTCAAAAAACCCAACTTGAAATTCCGTTTTTTTTTTTGTTACAAATTAACTTATTTAACTACTGAAAATTCAACTGGTCTAGTTCGAGATTCATCATTTTAGTTGAAAATTCATCTCTTTGGTCGAAATTTTAACTATTTTGTTGGAAATTGAAAATATATTTAATATATATTAACAACCAATTGCGAAGAAATATTCATTATATCCATGGACAAGTGTCTAAGAATGGCCCTCTTTGACGAAGAAGGTGCGGATATCGGGACAGTGAGGGTACGTGGGTTAGCGTTCGCAGATTACAAGGTTGTTATAGATTATAGGTTGTTATAAATAATTAATTAATATATTTAATAATATTATTATAAAAACCGAGAAGCATTTTCACTTTTCAAGACAAGCCTTTTTTTGGACATTCATTTTCATCGAATCAACAGATGAAAAGATCTCAATCAATTTTTTCCTATTTTCAATTTCAGTTTTTTTTTTATTAAACTGCATTAAATTTTGGAAAGACTTGAGACTTTTGACTTCTCCATTTGTTTATTTACCAAATTTTCACTCAAAATATGAAAAAAGTGACATTTAATCGTTTAAACAAATTTGACAACAAAATTGGCAAATAGTGTTATTATTTTGGGTTAAAAAATCTTTTTGTTAAAACTGCTTCGTATTAATTTAGGAATATCATTTATTCACAACCGTGATTGAAAAGTTAACAATAACTATTGTTATAAACAGTTTCTGTCAAAATCCAAAATTTCTAAAATTTTTAAGCAATCAATTTTTCAAGATTACCAATTTTTAGAAAAAAAGAGAGTAAGTTTAAAAGATATTTAGAAGTTTTGAAAAGATTTAAAAATATTTAAAACTTGGAAAAGATTTCAATTAATTTAAAACAAAGATTTGAAAAAAATCAAAAAACTTTCTTAAGATTCCCAGAAATTTTTTTTATGATTTTGAATTTTAAAAAGTGAGGTTTACAAGAATATTTAAGAAGATTTGAAACATTTGAAAATATATCAGGACATTTTTGTAACTTTGCCGGATTTTTAAAAAATTGTTGGAAAAATTTGAATTATTTTTAAATATATCTAGAAGTTTTGAGGAAATTTCAGAAATAATATAAAATATAAAGACATTTTAAGGAAATATTAACAAAATGAAGATTTTGAAGATTTCGAAATAAAGTTTCAATAACAACCAAATTCTTGGTTTAGATTCCTGGAAAAATTGTTTATGATTTTTTTCTGTTAAAAAATTAACTTTAAGAGAATAATTAAAAACATTTCAAAAGATTTCCTAAATCTTAAAAAAGAAGCTTTCTAGGAATTTTGAAAGGTTTCAAGAGAATAAAGAAATTTTCTTAAGATTCCTGGGAAAATTTTAATGATTTTTTATTTTTAAATATTAATTTTTAAGGAAAATTCTAAAACATTTCTAAAAATGTAAAAAAAAATCTGAATAAATTGAAGAGATTAAACAATAAACATATTGTAAGGCTTGAAAAAATTTCCCAAGTTTTATAAAATATTTTCAAATTTCTTCTAAACTGACTTTAATTTTTCCCGAAATTTGGTAAAATTCTGTGAAAGAAAACAATTTTCCTTGAAAAATTTCTAGATTCTTTCTCATGGTATGTAAAGAATTTTTCTGAGGAAAAAGGATGAAAATGTTTCATATGTTTTTAAAATTTTTCTATAATTAAAAAATTGTACAAAAAACAAATAATTTGTCTACTTTGATGTACACAAATTTCACTTTTAAATTAAAAATAAAGATACAGTTTGTTGTGCCAAGAAAATCTTTTTTTATGAAAAAAGCATTTTGTTATATTTTACCAAAAATTAATTTAAATTAAACAAAATTTTCTGTGCCATAATGATTCAATTTGGCTTCATAAAACGATAAACTTCAATATGCGAAGATTTTATTTATTCTGACTTTTGTAACATTGATTACAATCAACCTACACTTTTATGGTTGTAAATTGAATAAAGTAAGGCGTAATAGATTAATTAATTAGATAGATTGTTATTGTTTGAATAAAGCTGAAAATGTTTCACAATCGTCTTTTTTTAGTAAAAATTTTTATTTGCCGCGCTTCCGCCTTCTAAAAAATTCTTTTAAAGCAAATTTAATAAAAAATACAAATTTTGAATAAGTATTTATTTCTTAAGTTTATTTGTTTATTTTGTTTTCGAAGTTATATAATTATAATTTCCTACGCTTTTTGAGAAAATTCAAAAAGATTTTTGAAGCCTTCAGAAATTTCAAATCAAAATTTAAATAAAAAAGTTCATTGTCAACCAAAGAGTTGAATTTTTAACAAAATAGTCAAATTTTCAACCAAAAAGGCGAATTTTCTACAAAACTGATGAATTTTCAATCTAAAAATATAAATTTCCACGGAAGAGTTAAATTTTCAACCAAAAAAGTTGAATCCACAACCAAAAAGATTAATTTTCAACCAGTTACATTTTTAACAAAAAAAGATGCAATTTTTACCAAAAGAGATGAATTTGCTACAAAATAATTTCAATTTTCAATCCGAAAATATGAATTTTCAAAAAAAAATTTAATTTGCCACCAAATAATTACATTTTCGATCGAAATAGTTGAATCATCAACCAAAAATGATTAATTTTTAACTAATTGCATTTTGATCCAAAAAAGATTACATTTTTAACAAAAGAGACGAATTTGCAACTAAAATGATGAATTTTCAACCAAAAATTTTTTCGACATTTTTAGAAGTCTTTTAAAATCTTTCGAACTTATTAAAAATTTTACTTGAAAAATGAATTTTTCAACTAAAAAATCATCCAAAATTTTATCAGGAATCTCTTAAAAATTTCTTGAATTTCTTTAAAAATTTCTTAAAACCTTTCAAAATTCTTTAAAAACTTGGATTTTTTCAAAACCTTTCAAACTTTGCATTAAAAAAAATGATTCGAATTTCTCATAACTATATTTTTAAATTCTGCAAAATTAAAAAAATTACCTCAAAATGTACCGGATTCTTTTTTGACAATTTTGGAAATGTTTTAAAATATTTTTAATTATTCTGTTAAAATTTATTTTTTTTTTACAAATAAAAAATCATTTTAAATTTTCTCAGGAACCTACAGAAAATTTTTTTAATATCTTGAAATTTTTCAAAATCTTTAAAAAGCTTCAAAATATTCTTCCGAAATCTTCTCAAATATACTTTTTTTGTTACAATGAAATTCTTGACATCCTTTCAAATTTTAAATTATTCTTGAAATTTTTCAAAACCTCTAAATATCTTATAAAATGGTTCGAATTTTTCCTAAAAATTTTTTAAAATCTTCCAGAATTGAGAAAAATTAATTCAAAATCTTCCAGTTTTTTTCAATAAGTATTTCAGTAAATTGAAATAAAAAATTTCAAAAATTTCAAAAACGGTCGAAGAAAGGAAAAACAGTTTTGGATCTGCTTTATCTGGAATTGTTTTGTATACTGTACAGTTTTTTCAACATTTCTAGAAATATTTTGAAATCTTTTTATATTTTCTTTAAAAAGTTTTTTTTTCGAAATCTTCAAAAATCTACTTTTTGTGTTACAATTCTCTGCCTCTTTTAACATTTTAAATTATTCTCGAAAATTTTTCAAATCTTCTAAATATCTTTTGAAATGATTCGAATTTTTTCTGAAAATTTTAAAAAATCTTTCAAATTTAAAAAAAATGGTTCAAAATCTTCTAAACTTTTTTTCGATAAGTATTTGAGCAAATACAAATAAAAAATTCAAAAGGTCCAAGAAACGAAACAAAATGTGTATCTGCTTTTTCTGGAATTGTTATGCATACTGTAGAGTTTTTTTTCGACATTTCTAGAAATCTTTTGAAATTTTGTTTGAAAATTCATTTTTCAAAATAAGAAATAAACCCTTTAAAAATTTCTCTGGAAATCTTTCAAAATTCTTAAAAAGCTTTTTTTTCGTAATCTTCAAAAATATACATTTTGTTTTAAACTTTTTGAATTATTCTCAAGATTAAACTATTTTCGAATCTTTTCAAAAAATCTGAAACTTCTGAGTATTTTTTTAGATAATTCAAAATTTTCCTAAATATTTTCTTAAAGTCTACAAAATAAAATAATATCCTGCATATCTTCCAGATTCTTTTTTTGACAATTCTGTAAATGTTTCAAAATCTTTTAAATTATTAAAAAAATAAAAAATCAGTTAAAATTTTGCCAGGAATCTTCAGATAATTTTTTTGTTTATTATCTTGATATTTTTCAAAATCTTTAGAGAGCTTTAAAATTTTCTTTCAAAATCTTCAAAAATCTATATTTTGTTTTAAATTTGTTGACATCTTTTCAAAGTTTAAATTATTTTTGAAATTTTTTAACACCTCTAAATATCTTATAGAATGGTTCGAATTTTTCCTAAGGATTTTTTAAAATCTTTCAAAATTGAAAAAAATTGGTTTAAAATCTTCCAGATTTTTTTCAATAAGTTTTACGGCAAGTTCAAAAAAAAATTTCTATAATTTTCCAAATGGTGGAAGAAAGGAAAACCCGTCATGGATCGGCTTTATCAGGAATTTTTTTGTATACTGTAAACTGTTTTTGATATTTCTAGAAATCTTTTGAAAACTTTTTAAATTTTCTTCAAAGACTTCTTTTTTCAAAGGAAAAAATCCTTTAAAAATTTCTCTTGAAGTCTTTGAAAATTCGTTGAAAGCTTGTTTTTTTCGAAATCTTCAATAATCTGCATTTTGTTTTAAATTTTTTGAAATATTTTCAAGATTTAAATTATTTTCGAATCTTTTCAAAACTTCTGAATATCTTTTAGAATAATTTTGACAATTTTGGAAATGTTTTAAATCTTTTGAATTATCCTACTTAAATTATTATTTTTTGAAAATTAAAAATCAGTTAAAATTTTCTTAGTAATCTTAAGAAAATGTTTTTATTATCTTGAGATTGATCCAAATCTGTATAAAGATTCAAAATTTTCTTAAAAAATTAATATTTAAAAATAAAAAATTTATCTTAAAATCTTTCAAAATCCTTCAAAAACTTGTTTTTTTTTTCGAAATCTTCAAAAATCTATATTTAAAAAAATTTTAAATCTCAAGATTTGGTTTATTATTTCATCGACATATTTTGAAGTAAAATCTTCTTGCTTTAAAATAATGAGATTAAATCAATTATTTGCTCAATTTTAGCCAGTTCTTAACACATATTTTTGCAAGCAAACAAATAGTATCAAACAAATCATTTCTTTAATTTAAAGGAACGTGCGGAAAGGACGTAGTGCGCAAGTACTCAGTCGAGTATATTGCGCAATATTATGCATTCCAACTGGAAACAGTTCAGGCGGCCCTGACTGTTTCTGTTTTGATACTCCCGATTTAGGAACAAGACTATCTGCAGGCAACCCTCGAAACTGTTCCTAAACCGAGAGTCAAGTGTACTTTAAATACAAAAAATTAGGTTGAAGAAATAATTTCTTAAATTTCAATTTTACTTTCTTCTGGGTATGTAATTATATATCTAAGATATTATATTATTAAATTGATAGAATTACCACAAAATTCAGGAAAACAGAAAGAAAACTTCATTATTTGATATCAAAAGTATTTCTTTTAAAATGTACTTTTACTTCGAATTAAAAAAAAACATTTTGTAGAAACCTTTCAAAATTCCTAAGAAGCTTCGAAATTTTTTTCGAAATTTTCACAGATTTACATTTTGCTTTAAAGTTTTAAAAATATTTTCAAATTTGAAATTATTTTGGCCTCTCTTCAAAACTTATAACATTTCTAAATATATTTTAAAATGATTTGAATTTCTTCTAAAATTCTTTTGAAATTCTGCAAAATAAAAAAAAATTCCCTAAAAAATGATTTTCAAAAATAAATAATAATTTTAAATTTTCTCAAAAGTCTTAAGAAAACCTTTTTATTATCTTGAAATTTTTTTTAATCGTCAAAGTTTGACTTTTTCGAAAATTTTAAAAAGATTTTTCAATCCTTTTAAATTTTCTTTAAAAATTCATTTTTCAAAATAAAAAATCATTTTAAATTTTTTCGAAACTTCTAAATATCTTTTAAAACGATTCGAATGTTTCCAAACTTTTTTCTTTTAAATTTTCTAAATTGGAACAATTGCTTCAAAATCTTCCAAATTTTTTTACCGGATTTTTAGAAACATTCTGAAATTTTCTTTAAAAATTCATTTTTCAGAATAAAAAATCATTTCAACTTTTATCTTGAAATCTTTCAAAATTCTTGAAAGCTTCTTTGTTTGAAATCTTTGAAAAATTACATTTTGTTTACAATTTTTTTTGAAATTTCATCAAGATTCAAATTATTTTCGAATCTTTTAAAAACTTCTAAGTATATTTAAAAATAATTCAAAGCTTTCCTGAAAATTTTTCAAACCCGACCAAATTAAAAAAATTGCCTTCAAATCTTTCAGACATCTTTCGAAATTTTAAAAAATATTTTGAAACATTTTTAAATTTTTTTTTAAATTCATTTTTTAAAATAAAGAAATCACTCAAAATTTCTTCAAAACTTCTGAATGTCTCTTGAAACAATTCGAATTATTCCAGAAATTAAAAAAAATCAAAATTTGAAAAATTGCATTCAAATCTTCCTGATTTCTTTCCAAATGTTTTTAAATTTTCTATAAAAATTCATTTTTCAAAATAAAAAATCATTTTTATACAACACTAAAACAATAAAACATTTCTCTTGAAATCTGTCAAAATTATTAAGATCTTTTTTTTTAATCTTGAAACATTTACTTATGAAACTTTTGAATATCTTTTGAAATAATTCAAAGTTTTCCTAAAATTTTGTTAAATCCTGCAAAATTAAAAAAAATGCGTTAAAATCTTCCAGATTTCTTTCGAAATTAAAAAAAATATTTTTAAAGATTAAAATTTTTTTTAAATTCATTAAAAAAAATCATTTAAAATTTCTTCAAAAATTCTAAATATCTTTTAAAACAATTCGAATTTTTTCAAAAATGAAAAAAAAAATTTCCAAATTAAAAAAATTGCCTTAAAATCTTCTGGAATTTCCCCACATTTTGTGAAATGTTTTGAAATCTTTTTAAACTTTCTATAAAAATTCATTTTTCAAAATAAAAAATCAGTTGAACTTTTCTCTTGAAATCTGAAATAATTTAATTTTTTCCTACAATTTTTTGAAATCCTGCAAAATTGAAAAAATTAATCTGTCAAAATAAAAACCTAAATTTCACTTTGCTAGAGAATTAATTTTATTGGTTTAAAATAATGGAATCAAATAAATTATTTGTTAAATTTTAACCAGTATTTAAAAAATGTTATTATTATATATATATATTTTTTTTCAAACTTTTTCAAACCTTTTCAAACAAATTAAACCAAAGAACTGAATTCTTAACAAAAAATAGAATAGTTCAATTTCCAGTTAGAAAATTAAATTTGAACGAAAAAAAACGAGTTTTCAGCAAAATTAATTAATTTTCAACAAAAAATATAAATTTTGAGGCAAAAATGGAATATTTACATCTTCAGTTAAAAAATTAATTTTCAACTAAAAAAAAACGAATTTTCAACTTAAATAGTTTTTCTCAACGAATTTTATATAAAACAATTTCTTTTTGTGCGTCGTAGGAAGTTGTAACTTTTCCATAAGTGAGAGTCGGAACTAGGAACTAGTGAGGATCTCGCGACAGTGAGGGTACGTGGGTTAGCGTTCTCAGATTATAAGGTTCTTATGGCAGATTCAATCGAAGACTTGTAAAGAATGCTGAGAAAACTGAATACAAGAATGAGAAAGATGGACCTCAAAATTAAAATTCAACACCTTTGTTCAAATTCACCATTTTTAGTTGATGATTCAACTGTTTTGTTGAAAACAAATTATTTCTTTACAACAAAAAAGGAAGAAAACTTCATTATTTGATATCAAAAGTATTTCTTTTAAAATGTACTTTTACTTTGAATTAAGAAAAAAATTTAAACAACTTCTTAAATATTAAAACAACAATTTAACTATTATATTATTAAATTGTTGCACTTACCGAAAAAGGTCAGGAAAAAAGCCAAAGTTGAGAAGAGGCTAATTGAGAACTCCATTTTCTCTAAATATAGAGAAAACTACTCAATTGAATTTTTTTCTGACAAACTGAATATCCTAATATTTTATTCGAATATTTATTCTAGTCTCTATTTCGTCTGTTCTAAATTATGTTAATTCACGTAGTTGCAAAATTGATTGGAGAGGTGGTAATCGTTCTTCTGAGATATTTGTCTTTCATTGATATTTTTTTCCTCCTTCAAACCTTGAAAACACGTGTCATTCAAAATTTTATTTACCCTTCAAGATCATACATTAATAGTCACATATTTTCTAAGAAAATTAATTAATTAACTAATTTTGAAAAAATAAGGGATAATTGAAAACTAGTCAAATTTTTTTGTTTATAATTAATGTTTTCTAAAAATAAGAAATATATTGCTAAATACTGGAATGATCTGACCGGATATAAAAGTGTCTACTCTCTAGCAATAATTTTTCGTGGAGAAACGGTGCTTTTAGATTGAAAAATAGCTAAGATGTTTAATGGTCTATAATAAATGTTCATTAAAATAAGAAATGTTCTTAAAGGCTAGTTTAAATTAAGTGAGAACCATGCACGAGTTCATTCATAATTTTTGCTAAAAAATTTTGCTTTTGTTTTTAAAAACGGCTAAATTGTTTATTTTTTTATAAAAATAAAAGCTATTATTCAGCATTGGTTTGTTTTGATTAAAAATTATTTAGCCTGAATCGAGAAATAAGTTTATCTGATGGTATAATTTTTCCACTATTACAACTTACGAAATTGTGTATTTGTTGATAACATTTGTTTCCTGCTAATATCTTTTAACAAAGTAAATGAATTTTTATCTAAAAAGGATAAATATTCAATAAAAATTAGAATACCTAAAATGATAGAAAAATTAATGATCAACAAAAAAAAACGAATTTTCAACAAAATATATTTTTTTTTTATATAAAACCGAAAAAGATACAGTTTCAATCAAATATATAAATTTTCAACTAAAGAAGATAAATTTACAAAACAAAAATAGAATAGTTAAATTTTCCACAAAACAGATAATTTTTTAACGAAAAAGGTTACATTTCTGTCAAAGAAGGTAAATTTTCCACAAAAAATGGAATAGTTAAAGTGAGTTTTTAACTAAAATAATGAATCTTCAACAAACAAAAATTAATTTTTAACCACATACATGAATATTCAACTGACAATATAAATTTTCTACCAAAAATAAAATAGTTGAAGTATCAGTAAAATAAATTTTCAACCAAAAGAGAAACGAATTTTCAACAAAATAGTTGAATTTTCAACTAAAGAAATGAATTTTTAACCAAAAAGATGAAGTTTCAACTAATGAGAGAACTCTTCTAAAAAGAAGACGGATTTTCAACAAATAGTTGAATTTTTATCTGGGACAGATAAATTTTCAAGCAAAAATACAATAGTTAAATTTTCAGTAAAAAAATTAATTTGCGATAAAATTAAAGTAAATTTTCAACGAAATAGTATAACTTTTAACTAAGAAGATTAAATTTCTATAAAAAAAGATAATTTTTCAACAAAAAAATGGAACAGTTACATTTTTAGTTGGAAAAATAATTCTAAATGAGAAGAAAACTAATTTCCAACCAAAATTATCAATTTTCAACCAATAAGATGAATTTTTAAAGAAGTACATGAATTTTCAACGAAATAGATCAATTTTCAACTAAAAATATAAATTTACAGTAAAAAAATAAAACAGTTCAATTTTCAGTTTTAAAAATAGTCAATTTTCAATAAAAATATACATTTTCAAGCAAGAAAATTAACTTTATACCAAAAAATACGAATTTTTCACAAAATAAATGTATTTTTAACCAAACAGTTGAATTTTCAACAAAACAGTTGAGTTTTCAGTCAAAAAATGAATTTTCAAGAAATGTTCTTAATTTTCTACAAAAAAAAACGAAATTTCGACAAAATACATGAATTTTTAACTGAAAATGATAATATTCCACCAAAAATGGAATATAAAAATTTTCAGTTAAAAAATTATTTTTCAACAACAAAAAAACGACTTTTCAAAGATATAATTAAATCTTTAACTATATTCTTCAAATTTTCAATAAAATACAGGAATTTTAAACCAAATATTATTTTTGATTTTTTAAAATAGAAAATTAGTCTTCTTGGTGGAAATTTCATCTTTTTTGTTGAAATTAATTTCTTTGGTTGAAGATTCATTATTAGAGTTGAAAATTCATCTTTTTATTTAAAAATTTAACTAGTTTGTTGAAAATTTGTTTTTTTCTTGTTTAAACATTATTTTTGAACATTTATGTTTTTGAAAATTCGTTTTTTTTTGTAGAAAATTAATCTTCTTGGTTGAAAATTTACTTTTTCTATAATTCGCGAAAAAGTGCCAGTTTTTCCACCTGTTTTTGGTGTAAAAAGTGACCGATTTTTGCTCGATGACGTGGCGCATGCGCAGTGCCGACCTTTCCGGGCAACAGTGACAAAAGTGGACAGATGCAGTGGAAAAAGTAAATGGACAGTGATAAAAGTGAAGCACAGTGGAAAAAGTAAATGTTATTTCGGGTGGGTTCGTGCTGCCTCAGGTGGACTCGTGCATCGTGCGCAGCCAACTTCATTCTATTTTCCGACTGTCGTCCCTAACCTAAAATCAATTTCCTGAAAAGTGTCGAGTTGTGTATTTTGTATGTACTTTTGTCACTTGGCAAAAGCAAAAAAACACCGTCAGTTTCTCCGAAAATACTGAGCTTGGTTTTTTCACGAAAAATCGGAAATTTTGAAGCCCTCAACTTTATGGACCAACTATTCAATTGTGAGAACCAGCTTATTATTACTGCCATATTATTGCCATGGCTTTGATAATTGCCATTGTCATTGATGCGTCAATCGACAAAAAATCGCCTTCTTTTTACACAAAAAACAGGTAAACAAAAACTAGCACTTTTGCACAAATTATAGAAAAAGTATCGTGTCCCACACATTGAAAAAGCGACGATTTAAAACTCGTGTGATAGCCACCCTCGCTCCGCTCGGGTAGCTAACTTCACACTCGTTTTAAATCTCTCGCTTTTTCAACTTGTAGCACAATATACTATTTTTGCTTGCAAGTTGAACTATTTTATTGAAAACTTATCTTTTTTTGTTGAAAATAAATTTTGTCAACTGAACATTTACCTATTCTATTTTAAGTTGAAAATTCATCTATTTGGTTCAAAAATCATGTATTTTGTTCGGAATTCGTCTTTTTGGTAGAAAATTAACCTTTTTGGTTGTAAATTCATCTATTTAGTTCAAGAATTATTTTCTTGAAAATTAATTTTTTTCAGTTGAAAATTCATCTTTTTTAATTGAAAATAAATTTTGTCAACTGAACATTTACCTTTTCTATTTTTAGTTGAAAATTCATCTATTTGGTTCAAAAATCATGTATTTTGTTAGGAATTCGTCTTTTTGGTAGAAAATGAATCTTTTTGGTTGAAAATTCATCTATTAAGTTCAAAAATTATTTTTTTTTTTTTTGTTGAAAATTAATCTTTTTCAGTTGAAAATTGATCTATTTGGTTAAAAATTCAACTATTTAGTGGTGATAAATTGATATTACTAATTAAAGATTCATCATTAATTTAGTTTGAAAAAAATATCTTTGCTTGAAAATTTAATTATTTTGTTGAAAATTCAACAATTTTATTAAAAATGTATCCTTTTTGGTTGAAAATTCCCTCTTTTGAGTTGAAAATTCTACTATTTTTGTAAAAAAACTCAACTATTTAGTAGAAAATTAACATTTTGGTTGAAAATTCCACTCTTGTAAAAAATTCTTCTTTTTCGGATAAAAACAAATTTTTTGTTAAAAATTAATATGTCGTATTTTTTGATAGAAAATACGTCTTCTTGGTGGAAATTTCATCTTTTTAGTTGAAAATTCATTTCTTTGATGGAAAATTCATCTTTTTTATATGAAACTCCTACTATTTGGTTAAAAATTCATTTCTTTTGGTTAAAGATTTATAATTTTAGTTAAAAAATCGTTTATTTTGTGAATATTCAATTATTTCAGTAAAACATTCCACTATTTCGTTAAAAATTAAATTTTTTGGTAAAAATTCAGCTGTTTTGTAAAAAATTAATCTTTTTGGCTTAAAAATTCAGAATTTTGTTGAAAAATCAACTACTTTGTTGAAAAGTCCTCTTTTTTGGATAAAATTAATTGTTTTTTATTGAACCTTCAAAAACGTTTTGGTTGAAAATCTGGTTGAAAATTTATATTTCGCGTTGAAAATTCAACAATTTTGACAAAAATTCACCGTTTTTGGTTGAAAATTAAACTATTTGATCAAATATTCATATTTTCGGATTAAAAATTCAACTGTTTTGTACAAAATTCGAAATTTTTTGCTTGAAAATTCAACAATTTGGTTTAAATTATTTCTCTCTCTTGACTGAAAAATCTTTTTTGGTTAAAAATGTACCTATTTTGATGAAAATTCAACTTGCGTGGCTGAAATAAACTTAAAAAAAAACTAAAATCTTCTTTTGATGAAATATTCACTATTATATTTTTCGTTGAGAATTCATGTTTTTTCGCTAAAAATTATTATTTGTTTGAAAGTTAATTATTTTGTCAAAAATTCAATAATTTTGGTAAAAAGTCATATTTTATTTAAAAATTCAACTGATTTGTTAGAAGTTAATATATTTGGAATGAAAATAAAACTATTTTGTAGATAATTCGTTTAATTGTCTTGAAAATTTCAGAATTTGGTAAAAAATTTGGTGGAATATCTTTTTCTTGGCTGAAAAATCTTTTTTATCCTTCATCTGCCAACGGCCATACCACGCTGAAAACCCCAGTTCTCGTCAGATCACTGAAGTTAAGCAGCGTTGGACGCGGTTAGTACTTGGATGGGTGACCATTCAAGAATACTGACATGAGTGCTGTTGGCACATCGTGGGTGTGGTGAGCCCACACTTGTAGTTATTTATAACTACAAGAAAAACCTAGAAACACTACCCGAATCGGGTAGTGTCACGCCTACCCTGAAAGGGAAATGGTTTAATGGTATAAATAAATCTTATGTTTTGTTGAAAAAAAATTTTTTTCGTTCAAGATTCATTATTTTAGTTAAAAATTAATCTTTTCTGTTAAAAATTAAAAGAGTTTGTTTAGAAATTTCATCTCTGGTTGAAAATCCAATTTTTTTGGTAGAAAGTTAATTCTTTTTGGTTGAAAAGTGTACTATTATATTTTTGGTTGAGAATACGCCTTTTTGGTTAAACATTTAATTATTTTGTTGAAAATTCAATAATTTTGTTATAAATTTATTCTTTTTGGGTAAAAATTCTTGTGTTTTGTCTGCAGGAATTTAATTATTGGGTTTAGAATTAACTTGTTTGTTGACAACTAATTCTTTTTTGTGAGGGTACGTGGGTTAGCGTTTACAGATGATAAGGTTGTTGTGGCAGAGTCAATCGAAGAGTTACAAGAAATCTGGTTGAGAATTTATATTTTCTGGTTGAAAATTCAATAATTTTGTTCACATTCACCATTTTTAGTTCAAGATTCAACTGTTTTGTTGAAAATTCTCCTTTTTGGGTTGAAGATTCTACTATTTGATTAAAAATTCATACTTTAGAATGGAAAATTCAACTGTTTTGTGGTAAATTCGTATTTTTTTGTTCAATTCAACTGTTTTTTTTTAAGTATTCAATAATTTTGATAAAAAGTCATATTTTGGTTCAAAACTCAACTACTTTCTTGAAAATCAATATACTTGGAATAAAAATTAAACTGCTTAGTAGATAATTTTTTTTGGTTTGAAAATTTAAAAATCTGGTAAAAAATTTGGTTGAATTTTTTTTTCTTGGGTGAAAAATACTTTCTTTATCCCTTATTTTATCTTTTGTTAAAAACTTCTTTTTTTTTGGTAGAAGGTTCATTATTTTAGTTTGAAATTTTGTTGTAGAAATTTCATTTCCTTGGTTAAGAATCTTTTTTGTACTGAAAATTTAACTATGTTAGTATAAATTCAATTATTTGGTTTAAAATTAACTTGGTTGTTGACAACTCATATTTTCGGATTGAAAACTCAGCTGTTTCGTAGAAAATTCGCTTTTAAGACTTGAAAATGCAAGAATTTCATTGAATTTTTTTTCCGTCTTGACCGAAAATTCGTTTGAAAAAAATTCGCCTCTCTGGTTTGAAAAATTATCTCTTTTGGTAGGAATTCCATCTTTTTTGGTTTAAAATGTAAACGTTTGGTAGATTATTAATTTGTTTTGGTTGAGGATTCAAGTTTCTTTCTGTTTGAAAATACAATTAAATGGTTTTAAGTTGAACTCTTTTGTTAACAATTTTTTTTTGCCTGAAGATTCATTATTTTAGTTTAAAATTTATCTCTTTGGTTGAATATTTAAAAAAAATTAAAAAATTTTTTTTTTTTTGCTGGTTAACAAATAATTTATTTAACTGAAAATTTAACTTGTCTAATTGAAGATTCATCATTTTAGTTGAAAATTCATCTCTTTGGTTAAAAATTTAACTATTTTGTTGGAAGTTGTTGTTTTCGTTGAAATTTAATTTTTAAACTGAAAATTAAGCTATTCCATTTTTGGTTGAAAATTGATCCTTTTTGGTTGAAAATTCAACTATTTTGTTGAAGATTGATGTTTTTTCGTTGAAAATTCAACGACTTGGTGTAAAACATTTTCTTTTGGTGCGTCCTAGGAAGTTGTAACTTGTCCAGAAGTGAGAGTCGGAAGTGTGGATCTCGGGACAGTGAGGGTACGTGGGTTAGCGTTCTCAGATTATAAGGTTCTTATGGCAGAGTTAATCGAAGACTTGTAAAGAATGCTGAGGAAACTGAATACAAGTATGA